>JAYDZG010000021.1:13802595-13820388 GCA_034509265.1 Microcambeva bendego
AAGTGAACAACACTGATTATCTGTTTATCACCTGTTAATGGATGGGATATATTAGGTAGCAAATGAACATTGTTGCCTCAAAGTTAATGCAGAAAAATAGACAATCCTTCAATCCATGATTGTCGACTGTCACTGGTTTTTGTGCCCAGTGCTTTGAGAAGGTGACTGAAGAACACCTTGGAATTATCTTTATTCTCCAGGAGCAGAATGTAGACAAACAAAGTTTTTTGTATTTAAATATTAGAAACAAAATCTGATCTATGATCTTTCCCCACCCAGCAGACTAGTGGCCAATTTCGTCTGCTGCAGACACTGTTGTTCAGAAAAAATAAAATGCTGGGTTTCATATATGTTGAGAAAATGTGAAGCCGAATTATGTGTCTGGGATAAAATCCAAAAGCTACCAAACAATAATACTATATTATAGCCTTGTTGCATGGCAACTGTTGCCACAGTAACCTCTGCTTGCCAGTATAGTCTTCCTCGGCTGAGGAATAAAATAAACCCCAAAAGCAAACATTCAAGTGAGCATATCCTGATTTGGTACGATTGTGAACAAGCATCCTAATAAAAGATTACTAGAATACTATTTACATACATACATAAAAAAAAAATCAATTATTGACATGAAATGTACATGAAATTTAATTTTTTATAAACAATAATACAAATTATTGACATGTTTTAATTAATAAAAAATACTGAGATTAAATGCACATAAATTTTTACTTTTTTAAAACAATAAAAAATCTATAATTATTTATTAGCGATCATGGAAAAATCCAAACCACCATCATATGAAGGTAGTCATATTCAAAACCTGCGATGGACTGGCTCCCCATCCAGGGTGTTACCATGAAGAGCTGGGATAGGCTCCAGCACCCCAACACGACCCTCATTAGATTAAGCGGTTACAGAAAATGAACTGAACTGATAAATTAAAAAAAATTAAAGCAGCAGCACAGGAATGAAGCTTCCACTTTAAATTTAAGACCTTCTTCACAAGCTCAGTTCCAAAACATAAAATTATTCAGATATACTTCAGATATAGGCTAATATGATATCAGAGAAACTCATCACCATATCATGAAGCTTTTCCCTCCATACCGCTCATATTTATTTCCGCAAACTTGGCTTAATTCATGCTAATTATTGCTGAATTGGCTATATCTGAACTTGGAATTGATTCATCACAAATGGCCTCAGACACATTTTAAAGTATCGTCATAAGCCTTTGAAATAAATAGATGAGAGATGTCAGGTATATAAAAGGAGTCTATATTATTAAGTACATTTCTCTTTTGGAACAACTTCCTTTGTCTGGAGGATGAACATTTAAATCCCATTTTACCTTCAGCTAACAGTTTGTACAAAGTTAAATGTCTTCATCTTCATAAAGGTCATCCAGTTCTCCCTCTCTGCTTCCATTACTTGCTCTGCTGTATATTGGGAGTAGCAGAAAGACCCCTTAATTATACACTTACCATTAAACATATAAACATTTCACGCAAAAGGGGCATGGTGTCACAGTAGGAAGGTACCTGAGTGATGGGTGAACATTTACAGTGGCACGAAAAAGTGTGGTGTCCCTAGAAAACAGAATCAGAAGACCAATGTCAACATACAGTACATTTTCAGAGATTCATAATTTAGTTCATGCGATGGTAATAATTTTCTAAAACAAATCATGCTTTTAACATATATACATAAGTACAGCAGCTAGATTGGTTGCTTCCCACCAATACTTAAACATGCTAAAAAGTCCCTGATAGATAAATTCATTGCTTTCAAAAGCTGGCATCAGTTGATATGGCAGATGTATTTTAGAATGGCCCCAGTATTCAATTCATGGATATAACCTTAAAACCCTGACACACTGGTGGTGCACAGAAAAATGAAATAAAGCATGCATTTCACATGCAGTCAGAACCTACGAGATGAGATTTCCTGGTGCAGACATGGACCGTCCCGGTCTACAGCTCAGAGCATCAAACGGGTTTCCAAAAGAACGCTTTCTCAGCATAGATTTCACCAGGATCTACAGAGAAGAACAATGTCAGTTGAAACATTTCATTGTGCAATATTTATCACAACGAGACTGAAATAGTGCTTACAACAGCAGACAGACTGGGCATCAGTCTGACCGAGTTCTGCACCTCCTCCTTGGTCACCACTACCTCTGTGCAGTGTTCTTCCTCAAGAGGCAAGGGCTTCAGGCCATCAATGGTCACCCATGGATGCAACTACCAAAAAGATCCAGAGGTATGGTTTCAAATGTAATTTCAGCTGCAATACCATAACAGCTTTTAACTTTTAGCAAAAGAAACAGATGAAGGAGAGCCACACCATAGCTTGATGCTTTTTTGGTTGCTTTGTGGATCAGAGTTCACATGGTACGGTTTTATGACTGAATACTAAAATGTATTAATTCAGGATTAATGTTCTAATTTACCTTTATTTCCGAGATGGTGATCCTGGTTGTAGGATCCTTGTCTAGCATTTTCATAATGAGCTCCATCAGCTTTTCACTAATCACAGGCCTATAGATTTAAAGCAACCAGACACTTCAAATTATTAGCAAATAAAAACAACACACAATACAGTAAAACATTAAAAGATGATATAGGTGAAACATTACACTTACACAACTGGAAAAATAACTGCCTTGTTCCTGATCTTATCATACAGAGCTAAGATGTATTCATCTACAAAAGGACACTGGAACACAGAAAGTTTAGTGCTTATTGAACATATTAAAAAGTAAATGTTGCTTAACACAACTAATAAAGCTAGCAGTTTTGGTAGTATTTTTTAAATAACCTTACCCTTCCAAAGACGAAGCAGTATAAAGTTACTCCCAGTGCCCATACATCTAAAGCCTGAAACACATGAGAAATCACCTTTTTTTGTCTTCGGCAGTAAAGAAAGTAACATCCAAAAACTGGGGTGTAGAAAGAACGAACTGTAAATGGAGAGCCATGCCTTAATCAGTACTATTCCCAGACTCAGTCATGAGGAGTTCCAGTCTGGCCTGTCCTACCCTACGATGTATTCGAAATCCCAGCTCTGGTGTGCTTGTGTGTTTTATTGCTGTGTCATCTGATCAGAATTATTTTTCTATTTTTTATTCCTTGTGTTGTTATTATTACTGCTACGACTTCTACTAGTATTGACATTATTCTTGTTGTTATTGTATTTTTCTTTATTATTATTATTATAATTATTGGTCATTATTATTATCATTATCATTAACAAAGTGATTCTTACCTTTCCACTAAACTCATGTTCTAAGTCGGTCAGAGTCTCTGGTGCCATGAAGGCTGGAGTTCCTGCACTATTTAATAAAAATGCATCGCTCCCTTGAAATTCATTACTGACTCCAAAGTCTGCAATCTTAATACGGCCATCATTCCCGAGCAGCAAATTTGAAGGCTTGATGTCTCGATGTATGATCTTCTGATAGTGCACTGCAAAGGAAACATAGTACTGTATAAACTGGGGAACAATTCTCTAAAAAACTAATTTTAACACATAAAAATGTTATGAACTTACAGTATTCGATGCCTAAAATAGTGTCTCTGAAATAGAAACGGGCCTGTTCTTCGGTTAAAGGATCATCCGTGGGGATTTCCATCACTGGTCTGATAGTGTTTGCAAGAGAAAAACAAAACTGAACTATTTTTTTTTCTCTCTTGCCTAAAGCTCTCAATTATTTTCAGTAGAAATATAAATCACAGCAAGACGTGTTTCAACAGAAGCCTCCAGGTAACCCGACAGACAAGTGATTTCTTTGTGTGCAATTCTTGGAGTTTAAAATGAATTGTAATAGTTTTTGTGTCTAATGGTCTTCTGTGTCTATCTGTATGGACAAAAGTATTGGGACACCCCTTCAGATTACTTCATGTGTTTCAGCAAGAACAATTGCTAATATTTAATAAATTCCTTATGTAAGAGAAATTATATGCATCCATCATTGTAGACATTGCAGCAACAATTTATAACTTGAACTGATTTTGCAGGGTATTTAAAGACTAAGATCAGAAAACGCTGGTCTAAGAGAATAAACACTTACCCTTTGGGGACCAGCTCAAAAGCTACGTGAGGACATACAAAACAGACAAATACATAAACAGTATTAGAGACAAGATTAGCAAATCAATTTAACCGAACTCAATTAATCACTAAATTACAGTAAATTTGATTCTTTTATTAGTTCAATCGCTCACCCAAGTATAGGTTATCTTCTGCTGGGTCATCAAGGACCTACAAATGAAATGTTATTTCAGACAGCACTGGAGTCATTTATTTTTATTAATTAATGCATAGATAAGAACTGGTAAAACACCTCTACAAGTTTGACGACGTTCATGTGATCAAGTTTCTTTAGGATGGCGACCTCTTTGTACACTCTGTGCAATGGGCCCAACAATTTAGGGTAATCGCCTGGGGAGGCACCCCTGTCTTTTGAAGGAGGGCATCCTATAACAGCATTATTAGAATTTAATATCATGTAATGTCACATACACTGACTGGCCACTTTATTAGGAACATGAGTCATGAGGCAGCTGAGATCAACACGAGTCATGAGCTACAGTTAATGTTAATTATTACTTTTACCATAGCATTGGAGTTGGTCCATAATAGATATTTTGTCAGAAAAAAATTGAGTTTTTATTCACAACAGTTTAAACAGTAAGCAAGAAAATATATGAAGAAGCCTGATTTCTGCCACAACATTGATTGAAGGGTCAAAATTTCTCAAGATGACAATGTGCAATTCACTGATGTGGGCTTCGATGGCAGTCCTGTACACAATTTAGAATTCCATATCATATTTGCATTGTGGACAAATGCTGATAAATCAAAGTTAGTTACATAATGCAGTCATGTGGATCAAATTCTTTTTTTGTACATGTTTCCACCACATTATACATGGAAGGTATGCCACAAATAACCCAGGCTCCCTTGAGAAAACAAAGAGTTGTCCCACATATTTATTTATATTTATATGGTCTTCTTAATAAAGTGGCCAGTGAGCAAATAATACAAAATGTATTATATGTGTTTAATAATGACCTACTTGGAAATCCACATTGCTTTAGTAATTTCTTCTTAGAGACAACCTTCATAGCCTGGATTAAATTCATAATGATAATCTTGGTCATTTAAATGCTGCAATTTTAGTAAATGCTTTTATAAAAATTAGCTAACACATTTACTTACATAATACTGTTCATCATCTTCATTATAAGCCAGTTTAACCACCCCATATGAACCCTGAGAACCAAAAAGGGCATTCAATTTTATTGTCATATATTTGTCTACTAAAATCTGGGAACTACCTTAAACTGACTGTACACGTACTCCAGATTCCTTGAATCTTTTCACAGTATTATGAACCGTAGATAAAAAGCTAATTTATTTGCCTTTTTGCATTGACATTTTTTTGTTTTTGACTTTATTGTTTGTAAAAATGGATGCTAACAAGTCTTTGGCACAAACACAAACAGCAATAAATTAACAGCAAAATTATACCAACCTTGCCAATTTCATTCTTTAATTTGTACTGATTCAGCTGAACACAGTCCTAAAAAGAGATTTAAGAAACAATATTTACTTTCAAGAATCAGGACCAGAACGCTTGTGTTGTCTTACAGTCAAGAATAATGACCCATCAGAGAAGAGAAAAACATCCAAATGACCTTTTCAGCTTTGGATTTTAGGACTTACGTACTGTTAATACTACACAAGGGTTAACAAAGCCAAAACAGGCCTTACCTCCCCATCAGAGATTGACACACGCTTGGACTCAATGGTGGGCCTCCTGGTAGCCCTGAAACTTTTCTCTTGCAAGGAAAATTTGCGATTAGATTTCAGTGGATGCTGAGGGGGTGTCCGGTACCCGTTGGGTGGTGTGAGTCTATTAGCTGCCACTTCAATAGCAGCCACCATGTCAGCCAGCTCAGAGTGGTACTCAGGGTCCATCTCTGTCGTCCAGCCTCCCGTGTCTGTGCAAATCATGGTTTTCCTTATACACACCAAGGTATTTGAGATGAAGCAATCTTCGTAGTCGCCATCACATTGGTTCAGTCTGATCAAGGTTTAAAAAACCTTAGTTTAGTGTGTATAGGGAAAGGAAACGCTGACAAGGCCAAAATGTAAAAGACAATACACTTTCAAAGTATCCATAGTAGAAAGATGTCAAGTTAAAGAAAATGCCCCTTTTGGCTAAGTTTGGTTCCTTGATTGAAAGTAAAAAATATATCAGTATACACAGATGTACTAGTCCAAAAACATTTACTTACAATCAGAAGTGGTACAATCACTCATCACTTTCGATCATGCTGATCAACGGACAAAAACAACTCTGTGTCTGAATGAAGCTCACAGGTCCCACCCTTATGAGATCACACTGGTAAAGAGGATTAGTCAGTACCTACAGCCACAATTAGTCTCAACTAAATTTGAACAGTCCGGCAAAAGCAGACTAGCTGCAGAGCAAAGAAGGTCAAGCATTACATAACATCCTAATGGATATCCTGCTCTCTGCTGATACCTTATTACTCTGCCCAGTCTGAGACTGTCCATTTGAGCTCTTACTTCCGCAACATATGCTTATGACCTAACAGTCATGAGTCTTAACAGTAATGCACTTTACCAAGCCATGACTATAGGACTGTGATAAAATAAACCTTATCACGTTCTTTCCAAAAAGAAATGACTAAACTATTACCTGAAATGTTGCTGTCATGCTGCAGATTCATGATTCATGTCAAAATGAATTCAAAATTAAATTTGTGAGGGAAAAAAATGTTTTAAGGGAATTTTGAGTGTCTCTTTAAAGTGGTGATATTTTTAATATTTGGTTAGTATTTTTATAAGATTCAGGATTTTAGCAAGGTTGTGTGGCACCCTTACCTCTATTAGAAACCATTTGTGAATTATTATTGCTTTTTATGACAAACTCTTTCCAAATGACTCTTAGCTTCTATTCTCCACATGTTAAAAACAGAGTAGTCAAAGGTTTTCTTGTTGGGGGGCAAATGTAGAAAATATATGCAATGACAGACCACAGACAGAAAAATAATTGGCACATTTGATCATTATTAATGACAGTTTTGATTTGTGTGCCTAGTTTCATATTGTTGATGGTGAGGCACATGCAGTAAACTAAGATTTTGCTTAACATATAATAATACAGAATTGAATTATTATAACAATCGTCAATAATGTTGTGGCAACTGTATCCTGATTTAACATTATTATCCTGTATCCTTATTTAACATCATTTCCTCTAAAATCTGTGAAAAACATTCATTTTCACATAAAGAGTGAAATTTGTATGGTTTCTTTGACGCCGCCATCTTGATTCAGAAGTTCATGAACGTTACTGAAGGTGTAACGTCGAAATTATTTGGAGTTAAATAGAAATAAAGGATATTTTAAACTGGTTTGTAGTGACACCCAGAGTTCAAATTGTGAAAATAAACGTTTAAAGATGATTTCTCCTTCTCAGAATTCACCCTCCCAACAGGTTAAATGAAAGGCGATAGCCATAGCTCGTCTTTGTCGAACCCCCAAACCTGAGTTGGCGTTTGTAAAGGGTTAAAGGAGCCGAATAAAGTTTTTGTCCTGTTGTTTTACAAAATAATAATAAATGAATCAACCAAACCTAATTTGAAGTACTTGAGTTATTTAAATACAGGCCAACTGAGGGAGGTGTTGGAAAATGAAGCTACTTTACAGTGCATCAATAACCCAAAGGTAGGCATTCTTTTCCTTGTATTTAATTTGCTTAAATCAAAGAACTTGCTATGTTTGGTTTTTCTTTACGTAATCTTTCCACATCCAGCTCCAGCAGTGTCAAAAGCAAATTGAGCTCATGTTGGATTCAAACCGCAAACTTGCCAAGCAGAACTTATCCTTCAAGCATCATCTACAATACAACAGAATGCTGTTAGCAGAAAAGTACAAGCTTCTCAGCCAACTGGTCTCCTCTGTGAGACACAAAAGGGCAAATTTGGGTAAGAATCTGTATCGCAAACACAAAACCTAATGAACTGAATATCCCTACTGATTATGGATCCTTCTTTTGCCATACATGCAGTAGATATTCACAGAAAAATGAAGCATGAGGCCATCCAGCAGATTTTACAAGTAAAGCTCGTCCATTTCAGGCACCAATTTGAGGTACATCTACTCTACTTTGGACATGAACGATCATAAATAGATGCGGAGAACAAATACAGAACAAGTCAAACTTCTCTTTTCTCTCTTTCAGAACGTTTGGCAGAAGTTCTTGGATGGTGAACTGCTACCGGGGGATTTTGTGAAATCTTTCCAACGTGTGCAGACATTCTACCATGCAAACCTGATTCAGGTGGAGAAAATAAAGGAGCCCGGCACAGACACATACTGGAGAATAGACAATCTAATCTCAAGTGATCTGATCCCATCAAAGTCAGGGAATTTGTTTTATAATCTCCGTCCTGTTGTCATGCTACCAAGTTCAGTTTACCCTGTTCTTCCTGAAATAGGACATTGGGTAAATATGACACACCTTCCACATATTACCCACTGTACATGTGCTGATTTGTCAACAACTGTAATTTATAGTAATAACGACAATAATTTAGAGACGTTTATGGATCATTGGCAGCCAATCCAATTTAAACATTATAAAAGGAGTAGTGACAAATAAAAAGCAAACATTTGGAACCCTATTGAGGGAATTACTTTAAAATTACACGCATGTCATCTGGGATTAGGTTCACAACAGCTAGATGCTAATATTTATTCTCAACTTCTTTTTCTTTAAGATTTTGCTCTGACAGTGTACATAGACTTTTTACCTTTCGAAATGTAAATCTCACCTCATTCTGAAAGCTCTAGAAGGTTTTGTTTTAGATTTGCCTGTATTTGGATGGACAATCCTCTGGGTTTTCAGCCAAATGAATCACTAGGGATGGTGTTCTTAAGGTAGTTTGGTTTCCACCAAAGTGTGCTTAACAGCAACTCCAAAACTTCAAATGTTTTCCCATATTTTGGTCTCCAATCATGCCTTTTGGGAAACTCCAAATACAATTTAATATGATTTTGTTTCAATATTGTCTTTCCTCTTGCCATTTTATGGATAAAATACTGCTTTGTACATGTGTTCAAGCTTGTGTTATGAAGAGCTCTTAAATATCACTTTTCATTTTGTTTGCTTTCCTTCTCCTGCCCTCAATACCTTTATAGTTAAGTTTTTCTTTTCTTTTCTAAATAGTCATGATCACTGTATTCTTTCTGTTTTTAAATAATAAATGAATTGTGCTCTGTGGATCATTTAAAATGTGTTGTGTTCTTCTCAAAACCAAAACTCCACTCCATCTTGTGCAGGGTCAGCCAGAAGTCCAGAATCTTGATAACATCTAATTAGAGCACAAAGTAGTCAGACAAAAATAAGAGGGCATTGTTTGCCTGTTTGCTCTTTTATCCTTGGATGAGACTTACGTTTCATCACTGTCAGGGATCATTGGGGATCATCCTGCTACTCAAATTGGGCAATCTTCTCATCTGTCAGCTAACTGCTTTGAGCTGCTGAGCTCCTGGACACAATGCAATACACTGCATGGACGGAACCGAAGGACATGGCGAAGAAGCATTTATCAATTATAGAACTGGAAAATAGGCAACCTTAATCGTCCCCTTAAAGGATCCAAAACTGAGGTAGAAATGAAAATAACTTTATTTAGAAAAATAAAATTCATACTTCCATCTAAATACAATTAAATATTTTTACATTATTTGACGTCTAAGGAGCATTATTTTAGTTATATAAATACAATCACCAGAAGTTTCGGAACTGTACACTATATAGGCAAAAATATGTGGACAGGAATGAAAAGTATGTGGACACAAGACATTCCAATACCTAACACAAGACAATTGGAATATCAAAGCCATGGGCAAAATCTGCACTTCAATCTCCATTGTCCCAACCCCACTTCTTAAGGCTCTAATGGTGGACAGGAAGGCCTGGCCTTCAGTGTTATCGTTGTTCTTATTAAAACTGTTCCCATTCTAATCATCTCTGAACCCCCAGCTGCCACCGGCAATGAAGCCTCACAGAGAGCAGCCTCCTATACGAAGAGACATGATAAGCCCTCCAGATCTTCATCACTTGATCTTGATCAGACAACAGAGTCCCTGATTATGGTGACTGACTAGGTCGATATCACCACTTGATAAATAAAAACAGAGTTCAAGAGCTTAGCAGAGGCTGGTCAGTGTGTGATCTGGTCTTATCATTTCATGTATGCTGCCTGAAGTTCTTTACAACAAACTCATCAAGCTATGTCATAACAGACCTTCCAGTACCCCACAGTGTCCACCACACTGTACCCATCAAAAAAACTATAAACACATATACAGTCAAGATAAAAAAAATATTTTCAGCTTTTCTAAATTAAAGAAATTTGAAATTTAGTAAAACTGATCATTCTTTTCCACGACTGTATTAAGTTTATCTTTTAGGAAATTATTAACAATTAGTGATTCTTGTCCACATACTTGACACCATACTGTACCACGTCACACAGAAACAAAACTAAACCCTGTAAATGCTAACTTCCCTCAGTAAAATGTGATGAAAATATTTTTGCAATCCTTTTTGTTTCTTCTTTCTTTGTCGCTGTAGGAGGAACGCTGGGCCTTGATCGATTGCGATATGTGAATTCTAATTTTCCAGTTTCCTGCTAAACACACATTGTTATTGTTTCATTAGTGTATACAAAACCATTCCCAAATTCAGCTCTTCATGATCTAATTGATTGAAGCAGATATCAAAGAGCGCTTGTCATCAAATAGAGTAAACTTGGAACAATGGAAGATGTAACAGTACATAAAATGAAAAATGTGGTTGAATATTGTGTCCACCTGACTATAAATAGACGAATTCGTTTTGCTCGAAAGGTAAATCAAATAAAATAGAACTTAAATGCTGTACTTACTGGATGAGAGGACGTGGAGGGAAACACAGGGGCGAAGCGTAGGGCTCTCATAGAGGCCTCCAGGTGGTGAGATGGAAGAAAAAAATTCGGAATCTTCATGTGATCGGGGCTGGAAGAAACAGGTTAAGGTGCAACTAGATTTTCGTCACAATATTGATTACGGGATGTTCAAATGCTCAAGTCACACTATCATGACCCAGCAAGACGCCCTGGTAGGTTGTCTGGGGTATCTGTAGCCATGCTGTTTGCAGTGCATCCCACAGCAGCTGGAGGGGGAAGATACGAGCAAATCGCATCGACGTGGTCCCCACAGGGGCTCAATTGGGTTCACGGCTGGGGAATTAGGGGGCCAGGAAAGTCTTGCTCATGCTCTTCTAACACCCACAAGGAAGATAATGAAGATAAATCGGTGTACGTGATGTGCAAAAATGCATTCATACCCAGATGTATTGGGTTTCTTTAATATTTATATAAAGTGTGTGCTTCAGCCATTAAAAGGAGGATCATACAAAGTACCAAAATCATCAAAAAGCAGTGCAGAGGAGTTTCTTTAGCTCACGAAATGTGTTTTTAGGTCTTGCTTTGTGCATGTATATATTTTTTTACTAACAAAGGATACAAATGTGCTCTATGTTCTTCGTTTTCATGCTCACTGTTGTCCTTTATGCTAGAATCAGAGCAGGAACGTAACGACGAATCGTTTCCTGCATCTGAGTCTCCATCAAGCTCATGATCAGCTATCTCCTCTGCGTCTTGTCTGGAGTTCTCATTGGAGCCCTCTTTATTACCACGTTCACTAATAACCTGTAAATTATCTTCAGCGTCTCCAGCATCCTCGTCTGATTCAAATCCAGCCGACAGATCCGAATCTCGGGTGTCCGAGGTCAGGGCTCGGATGGCAGCGTCGGGCGGAGACGCCGCCGTCTCTCCGTCACGGTCGTGTCCGAGGTCGCGGGCCGGCTCGAACCCCTCCAGACTCTCGACAGAGTCGAGATCGGGATCAGACAAGACGCTGGTCCAGGGGCTGGTCCGGTCTGTCACGGACGTGACCTCGTTGAGAGTCCGTGGTTCTATCAACGTCTCCTCAAACTCCTCGTCGTCCTGGTCAGCCGAATCGTCATCGTCTTTACCCACGTCTTCGGTGGAGGGCATGTTTAGGTGGAGGGTTTCATCGTGATGATCAGGTGGACAGTCGGATTCATCAGAAGAGGCGGAGATGAGGGGTGAAACGTCCTTCAGGTGGAGGGTTGGGTCATTATGATGAAGGCTAATAGTCTCAAAGCTCTCTGGCTCTGTTAGTGTTAAATGATCCACGCCGGAGGAAGCACACACCTCCGTCTCAGCAGGTCTCGGATTCGTCTGTACTGTAGGAGATGCCGCTGTGGATCGATTTTCACTCAGACCTATGAATGTAAGAACATACCGGAGTGCATTTGACACACAAGTGTATGAATGGAGAATGTGTTGGGCAAATGATATTATATAAAGGCAATATATATGAAAGTATATGAAAGTAAACTTGAAAACCTGATAACGGGTTTACCTGCAATCATGCCGTTCACCTGCTCTACAAGTTGGTTGGACCTAAGCAGTAGCTCTGTCGTATCGGCTCCTGAATCCCTTTGAACGTCCTGTGCGGAGCTTCGAGTTTGAAACACAGGTGTGGACAGCTTGCGGCTGAAATACTTTTGAATGTCATCCAACTCACTGAGGTTTTTCCTAAAAGTGCACGACAAATGATCAACACACTCCCTTCTTATCCTAAATAACGAGTCAAATTTAAAAGACTGGTACCTGAGGGCTGAGAAGAGTCCAGAGCTGGAGGGCTGAGTATCTCCAACACAAACAGGTGGGACGTTTTCTCGCTCTTGCAGAGTCTTGTGGAACCTCCGGATGTTGTCCAAGTGCTCATCGCGGTGATCAAATAGGTCGGACCTGAAAAAAAAAAAACGTTATGGGATTATTTTACATCGGACCAATCATGTGAACCACATGAACAGGCCGCTGTGTCAAGACTACTTTCCTAATGTAAAAAAACAAAACAAAAGGTACCTATTGGAGAACATTCTGTCCGGTTCAGGAGAGCAGATGCTTTGTTCAGGGAAGCGGCTGATGTGGCTCGGAAAGCTGCTGTACACAGCCGTGGTTTGATAACACAGGGCCCGGGCACCAAAGACAGACTGAAATAAAGATAAACATTCTAATCATCACCAGTGGCACCAGTGACTTGTGTGGCGCTACCGACTATGCCACCATGCCACCCCAAAATAATAACTGGATACATTGCAAGCAAATTAAAAACCGTGACAACTGGTCAGTGGTGAGGTTAATCCAGCAACCTTCTTCTCACTATTGCAGTACTTCAACCACTATGTTACACTGACCATGTTAACGTCATTGCTGTGCTGAGAATAGTTCTCCTCCCCAAGGTCAGTGGGGGCCCATTTTACATAGATAGCAGATTAACGTACCTAATAAAGTGCTTGTTTATACCCTTAAGTATATCAAAATAACCTTACCTGAAGAACTATATCAACATATGATTAAAAAAGAAGGGGGCCACACAAACATCACTGGGTCAGTATGAGCCTCTTTTTTACAGTATTAAGGAGATAAACATACCTAATAAAGTGCTTGTTTGGTGCGTATACTCTGGGAGTAAATTAAAATAAAAAAATTTTGCCATTCATGCAAAAATGAGAAAATTTTACCTCAGGAACAACTTTAGCATATGAATACAAAAAGAAAGTAGCATGACATAATTATGTAATCGTTTGATGTGTATTCACCCAAAGTATTTAAAAATAAAATAAAATTTGACATTTGTCCAAAAATGAGAAGATTTTACCTCAGGAACTTTCAACATATGTATATGTAAGAGTCACGTACGCTGGAGTCTGTTGTAGTGTTGTCAGAGACGACCTGCCTCTGAGCACGGAGTTCCTGTACACCCATCAGAGGAGACACGGACACTTTAACCTGTCCCTGGCACTGCCCGCTGAAGTCCGTGATGTTGTACCAGCCGCAGACAGACTTAAAGCCGGACAGAAGTGGCGAGAGGTCCACAGAAGCAAAGCCTATCACGCGCTCTACTTCTGGAAACGAAAACAAGAACATTTCTCATTTTTAATCCAGGGAATCAATCCTAGTAAATAAGAAAAAGTGCTCAAACGATACCTCCTTTGTGCCAGACTTTAAAAACCAGCAACTGCTGTGGATCTACAAGCAGCTCCTTTGAAAGCCTGAAGAAATCAGGAGTATTAACAACCTGGTGTGTTAAAACTTAGAGGCCTGTGTATAGAAGATCCTAGTTTACCTGCATTCTTGTTGGTGGTCCCACACTGGACAATCACTGTCTTTGACCACGTCTGTGTTTACTGTCCCAGCGTCCTCGGCAATTGCGTACGAAACCCAACAACTGGGAAGGAGATTGCTCTTCTCTGCTAGAGGACAGCCTGAGAATGACACCACCACAAACGAAGCATCATAAGCACATCTAACTATGTAAATAGGATGGAATGGCAACAGACTTTTGGAGTATTGTTATGCTTTGTTCATGTGCATCTGCCCAGTACACTGCTCACCTTTTAAACTCAGATGCATGGCTCTCTCCACATTGACAGTCGCCATGAAAGTGTTGTTTTCAGTCAACTCTGAGCCCTGCACCGATTTAGTGTGCTGTCTGTTAGACACACTGTCTGGTGCCTGGGATGGTCTAGATGAGATTCCTTCATCCAGATCTTCCTCTCCTGGACTGCTCAGGTGCTCCTCCTCTTCTTCCTCCTCGTCAACATCCACTTCTGTGGGGCGAGTCGTCAGGGGAGCGTGTCGAGCGGCCCTCGTCGTGACTGCGACGTGGATTCTCAGAGCGGCTCCGCTCAAGTCAGCAGCGGAGCGTTTGAAAAGTGGATACACGCCTAAGTGTGGAACAGAAACGCCATCATGTGGTTTAAGAAGACCAGAGAGGGGAATCTAAATATGACCTTGTTTGACATCTGTCTACATAAATAGCACAGGAGAGAGTCAGAATTGTCTAAAGTGGACTATGTATTGCACATGCCTGTCAAAAGCCTGTCAAATGAACCGACAAATCACAGGCCAAAACTTTGTGGACGCCTATACATGGATTTGTTGGACATGTCTGGGCTCTTCTTAAAGGGATTTCTATAAAATGTGGAGCAAGCCTTTCAGGCTAATCGTATCCATTGACCCAACTGCATCTTGCTTCTCCTCTACAGATGGAGAGCCGTGACCGACACTGACAAGTGCGCAGTAGCCGACTGCACCAACACGAAGCAGGTCACTATGCGGATCAGCTTTGTGTATGGAGAGCCACACCCTGGTAAACGCAATTTCCATTATGAATATAGAGGCACCATCCACTCATCCCAAACCTCACAATGCATACAGTAATGGAGATTGCTTTAGCATTGTTTAGCACCCTTTCCATTACTGGTTCAAATTTAAAAATGCCAGAAATTTGGCTACTAAACACCCTTCACCAACCTCTCATATACATGCATGTACGTTTATATATAAAGATACATTACCACTTATTGACTGCTTCTGGTTCGAAGTCGTTGCCAGTGCAGAAAGATCCACGAAGGCGGACCCCACCAGGCGATCCGAATCGTGCGGCCGCACCCTCTTCCCCTTCCCGAAGGACACCCAAAGCTGCACCTCAAGTTTCTCTTCTCTCAGGTACCAGCGCAGTGGCTGGCACCACCTCAGCTCCACTTTCCGGGTGCCTGTGAACGTCACCGTGGCCATGTCCTGCCCCTTCTTACCCTCTTCCATGACTGGATGTCTTAGCTGGGAACAGCAGGCACCTTGATCGTAGAGTTTGTACCTAAAGTAGCAGTAAGTGGATCTCTGAAGCTCCGAGTGACCCGGGAGCAGGAGAACATGTTGAGGTAGCCAGGCTTTGGGGATAGAGATGAATAATCTGAGCTCGCGAAGTCTTTCGTGGTGTTCGCCGTCGTCTTGCTCATCTTCCTCGCTGTCTCTTTCGACTTCCCACCCCATAAGTCCGGCTGAATTGAGGACACGGTCTCGATCAGCACGATGGCCGAAGTTTATGGAGAGCTCGAGGCCGCCGACCGAGGTCAAGATAGGGTGCGAAGATGCGTTCGGAAGGGAGAGACTATACCAGCCCGAAATGCCTATAAAAACAGATTATAAAAAGTTTCTCAATGTGAAAAAAATATGTCTTTTTTCTCTCAATTTATGCGGAGGCTGAGACTGAGATCTTTTTGCCTACATGAGGCATGTTCATGTGCGGATCAGCTTTGTGCACGGAGAGCCACAGCTCGATCGCAGACACCATAAATCGGCCAGCATAGGAGTCCCTGTGTGCCCTTTTCATACCCTCTATGAACGGAAGCCGATGGTTCTTCATTCTTACCTGTTCTCTTATGAAGAAGGTCAGCTAGTCGAATTCTCACAGAACCCAAAATGCTGTCTGTAGATCTTGATGAATCCACCACTACGTAAAAAAAACATTATTGTACAAAGAGATCGAAGTACACAGTATCTAATAAACTACTACATTTACATTTTCAACATTTTGCAGATGCCTTTACATTACGGTTACAGTCTGAGGTTTACAATGAGGTTTAAGGGCCTCGCTCAAGGGCCCAACAGCAGCAACCTGAACAGATGTGCTTTTAATTACTAGTCCTGTACACTACTAGGCTACAACTGTGCATTCAATGTCCGAAATGCTTCAGCGTTTCACCTAAAAATCATCTAGACATAGATGTTTCTTAATTCGAACAGTAGCCAAGCTGCCAAACTTTTACAGTCCATGTGGAATGATGAATTAAGTCGTAAGAAAAAAAGAATATAATAATTAAAGCTGATTCTGATGAATTACTGACAGACGTCGCTCACCTTTGCGTGTCTCTCTGTTATAAACTGTGAACACAGCTACGGAATCCTGGAGGACCTCTGCCAGACTCGCGCTCTCCCCGCTGTCCCTCTGGACCAGCAGCTGACAGCAAAACTCGGTGTGGTGCTCGAACTCGGGGCAGAAACTTCTGGCAACTACACGTGTGCTCCTGCTCTCCCTTTCCGGCAGGAAGCTGAGCTGTACAGTCACGAAGGAGTTAACGCCCACCTCCGAGTAGTACTGCAGTGCTACTGCCCTGTGAACAGACACAGAAAAATAGCCTAATGTGTCCCGGCTCAGTGAAAGGTTGTTGGTTTGAGCCCTTGTTTACTGGACTCCAATCCATCGTGTGGCCTCAGCCCGTCCCTACCTCCTTTCCAGACACAGCCAATCATGTCTGCATGTAGATGCTGGATTAAACATGGTGAACGAGAAGTAACTCACCGTGCAGCCGCCTGAAGTCCAGCGGCTCTGTGCACCAGTACTACCAGATTTACCACACGGGAGGCTACAGCGCCACTCCTCAAACAGCTACTCCTAACCGGCCTGGTCTTGTATTGAACGCTCACCTCGAGCAGACCTAAAAGCAAACGAAAGATATTATACATGCTTATTCTGTTACGCACCCAACACTGCATTCTCTGTTTCTACTGAAGATAATGGGAAGACCAAATAGAACCCCAACATACAGTACCGTGCTAAAGTCTTAGACACTCAAGACAGATCATTTACGCCCATGTATCTCAGCAAGTGTCCCAATTAAGCAACATGTATACTTAAAGTAAAAAGTAAGAGTTTCTTATTTTGAATAAAGTAGTTAAGCAAAAGTTACTACAAAATAAAGTGAGTAAAATAAAGTCTTGTGAGTGAGTCTGAAGAACAAAGCTCGGTTCCAGATTTCTGGTGGAC
>JAYDZG010000021.1:13877539-13890994 GCA_034509265.1 Microcambeva bendego
GCCTCTAGCTTCTAGCTATCTGTTCATAACTAACTTACATGCTCATCATAATGAATAAAGAGGGTGTGTATTAAGCCCGTTTTTAACATTATATTAACATAGGTGTTAAACAAATATCTTTAAGCTGGAAATCCCACTTTTGAACTTTTCTGTACAAAAAAATAATGTAGACAGGCCAACATGTCCATGTTGGATAGTTTGACAGCTGAGCATGTTGCTAGTTCTTCTCAGTTCAAGTATAAATTGTTTAAACAAAATAAAATGCCCTTTCTAACCAACAACATTAATGGAACATTGATCTTGTCATTTTTAGTTAGTAATGTATATGTCAGATACATTTACCATAGGGTGGCACAATGGCTTAGTGGGTAGCACTGTCATCTCACAGCGAGAAGGTCCTGGGTTTGATTCCCGGGTTGGATGATCTAGGTCCTTTCTGTGCATATTTTGGATTTTCTCCCCGTGTCTGCGTGGGTTTCCTCTGGGTACTCCTTGGACATGCCAGCAGGTTAATTGGATACATGGAATTGTACGGTAGGTACCTGCGATAGACTGGCACCCTGTCCAGGGTGTTACCATGTGCCTTGCACCCGTTGAAGAGCTGGCATAGGCTCCAGCACCCCGATTTGGCCCTGATTAGTGGTTAAAGACCATGAACTACCATACAATAATAATATAATAGTTATCAAGTAAAGTATTATAACTCAGCACTTGTGCTTAAAGCCTGGATATCTATTTTATTGAACAGCTTTTAAATGAATTAAAATGTTTTCAGAATATGTTGTCCAACAAGGTCAACTGTCCCATCCAAAGGGACAGTTTTATTTATTTGTAATTCATGGCACTGAACACAAGCCTTGCACAAGATAACCAAACTGTCTACAATGACAGTGACGGATCCAACCAGTGCAATACTGCTTAAACAAAATGTGCAGCAGCATCAATTCCAACCAGCTGTGAGTTACCATCTGCACGCAAAATTGTCATTCATCTGGAACAAGCGATTCACTTGAATGGCATGTCTTGAATTAACATGGAACTCTATAGAACTCCCCTACAGCGAGTTGTCTATAGGAAAAAGGATCAAAATGGTACTATAATGGAGACTGAAGCACCTATATCATCGTTTACAAATGTGGAGAGGCTATTATTGGAGATGATGTTCTAATTCATCCTACATTCCGTGAGCAGGCCATTCAGATTTATCCAACTTGTCAAAGCATGTTGTTATGTACTTGTAAAATGTAATTAAATTACATAAACAATGAATTTCTGGGTGGTGCATTGCATGAGATTAAATCCATGACCAGTTACTATTCAAGCAATTAGGCCAGTATCAGATGCCTTAAAGATGCATTTTCAACTTTAGACAACAACCACTTCAAAACAAAAAAAATCCTCCCCCAAACTATGAGCAAGAATGTTGCAATCCTGGTACATTAAAGGGTTTTGTTTAAATCATAACATTCCTCCGAACCGCCAACACCATGGGGTTTTATTCATCACATCCTCCCTTATAATGATCAGAAATATCTGTCCTGAGGGGAGGTGCTAAACTCATACATAAAGTTAAGATGTCTCGGGGGCAGTTCAAGCTGAGGTATTTGTTTGGGGTGAAATGACCGGTGGAATGTCTAATGTGGGGCTCAGATTTACAGTGGAAGCCTCGCAACATCTTGTTGTAGTTAGTCGTGTCAGATTTGAAGAAAACCGGTAAAGGTCCTCCATGCAAAGAACCGGGAATATTAGAATCATTGATTCGTTCCTGCATTGCTCTTAATTATATCTCCTTCCTTTCCTGCCATACTAACCTTTCAGTGCACTTATCTAATGGGTCAGATTCTCTTAAAATGTGTTCAACGTGTCAACAAAGTCACCATCATCAGAACCATGGAGGAAGAACATGTGAAGGCCACAAGACTACAAGTCTCCCGGACTTACTCTTGTGGTGTTAATGTTTCCAAGAATGCTCCTTTCCCACCTTGACCATCAGAACAATCAAAATAATGGTCACCGAAGATGAAATGCCGCCTTCTTGTCTTACTTATGTCTATAATGGCTCGGTGTTTTGTCCTTGTGTTTCTGCATTGCAAAACAAATGTGTGCAAACTGAATCTGGAGATCACATTTTCCTACAGTCTGCATTCCCGCTGGTTTTCTCCACAAAAATGTGAGTCCCAAACATGCCCTATGAGCACAGTTATTGTCTGTTTATCTGGAAGACATCAAAACACTTGTTTATTTGTCAAGGGTACATATCCAACCAAAGGGCACTGTTGCTTTCTGCAGTTAAACCAAATCATGGGCGTGCCGGTTTGCCTGGCGTGCGTTCAGAGGTCCCAGGCAGAAGCCATCTGTCCTGCGCTGTAGTAAGAAGAGAAAAGGCATTTGGTCTTTTCGTGCTCTTCATCCAGTGAAAGAAAAACACCTCTCTGAGAGAGCAGGCTTTGATGGATTCAGGTACATCATGCCACACAGATAGCAGGTGGCCAAGCTTGGCGTTTTTTTTTGGCTGGACGAACTCGCTGAGCACGCCGAGCATGCAGTGTTTTTGCAGGTTGTTTTTGCAGCCGTCTCTGCAGCGGTGCCGTGTGCCTGCCGCCATTAATCTTTATGATCTGCGATGGGTAGACATTCAGGCAGGTTTGTGAAGTGGGTGTGATGGTGATGGGTCAGGGGTCAGCTCTGTGTGTGTGGGGTGGAGGACAGGTGTCAGCTGCTTCTCCCGCTCAAAAGAGATGACTGTATTGCAGACTTGAATTTAGAGAAAACATCCCAAAATATTTACCATTGCTTCACCACGCTTAATCTTGACAGGAGAAGGTTTGAGTGGGTATTTTGTACAGCCATTTTTATTTGACTCCAAAAGCGGTGTTTTAATAAGGTGAAGAAGGGTCCTATTTGTCATAAATACGCATAGACGTTCAGTATAATGAAATTATTGAATGTCCCATCATTCCTAGGAAGCTGAAGTAAGAGCTCTGGTTCAGCCATTGCAATGCAGTGACAGAGTCACTCCCAAGCCAAGTAAACACAAATTGCTTTTTAAAGTATTATTTTATTTATTAAAAGAGTGTTAATCAGCTTTGTTCAGTCTTGGCCATGTGTGACAAAGTAAATAGCCCCATATAGCTTTAATAAATCCACTAGTTAGCAACCATGGTGTGATTGCTTTTTTAATGTGGTTCGTGGCAGTAATTGTGAACGCTTTCTTTTCCATCGTGGTACCAAAACAGTTTACCGAGACCCACCTGCTCCGGCATTTCTGTACAAATTAGTGTGTGATTCGATTTAGGTCTGAGAACAACACGAGCCAAAGGTATTTAAACAAACCAAACAGGACATAATGTCACAAGATGCAACAACCCAACACTAAATTTGAACCCTTTCCCCATTTTTACCACTTTTTGCTGTGTCTCTAGTCAGCAAAAATACCACCAAGATATAAATGACCCCATTTGCGCATTAAACCCAGGCCAGACTGGTGCATTGATCGTGTGAGTGCTAAGCATCTTGACTAGAATGTAACGAGCGAACCAAGCTACAAGTATGAACACACCCTCAAAAAGCATTCATGAGGTTATGCATTGGTGCTTAATGTGAAGACTGTTTCAGTTCATCCCGAAGGTGATCAGCGGGCTCGATGTCAGGTCTGTTTGCAGGCCAGTGGAGTTTTTCCACATCAGATCTATCAAATCGTTGCCTTATTGACCACATTCTGTGCACAAAGACACAGTCATGCTGGAACAGGAAGGGGCTTTACAGTGTGTATTTTGGCCTGGATGGCAGTTTTGTATGTAATTTTTTTCGTGGAAATAAGCTATCCGGGTGCAGATAGCCCGACACACCCTTGTGTTTTTTATTCTGTCCTTAGTTACATAGTGGGAACAAGAGCACAACAAGCCACAGCCTCTGATTCTAACCGATGATAAACTATTCATAGATAGATTACACAGGTTGATTTTTGAGTTTTTGGCCGCCCATGACAAATCTCCCCACTTACAGGGGCCGTGATGAGAGATTATCAGTGGTATTCACTGGTGGAGATCACCAGTCATGACTTTGAATCTCAGCTCTGCTACTGGCTGGTTGAGTGCCTAAATCGATTGTCTTGTCATATGGATTGGCAGTTCTGACCTCTGCTGGCTGCTCAATAATAATAATAATAATAGGAAATGACTTGACGACACCATGAATGCATAGTGCAAAAGTAAAACTTTATATAGTTGTATGGATTAAACAGTTCCTCTAGGCGAAAGCCTGGATTTGAACCGTCAAATCTCCAATTGATAGCCCAAAGCTCTACCCACTATACTACCACTATCTCTCAAGGATGCAGTGGCTACTGGACATGTGTCAGAGCAGCGTTACAGAGGAACCAAAATGCAGTCGGGTAATCGGACACAAGGAAAATGAAGCTCCTTAAAAATTGCTTCAAGTCACCCTGACCTGCGACATGGACTTCTCATCCACTAATAGTGCTTTTGTACGGAATGCTCTTTGGGAATCTTAGCTCTGCTACTGTGGCGCCTACAATTTTTGGCTCGTCTGTTGAGTGGGATGCCGTTGGAAGTCCATCTGACCTGTCCTGACAATCACGCCCTTTGCTGATGATGATGATGATGATCGGTACGTGACTCTGTGAGTGTCGTAGCCTCAGATGAACTCGTCACATCCGAGCAACAGCACAGAGGAAGCAGAATGAAATCAGGTAATCGGACCCGACCAGATTGGGAGCGAAAAATGCACTGACCTGTGCCCAAGCTGTTCCAAACAGGAAACACAATTTGTATTAAAGTCCAACAAGTCCAGATCTTTTTTTTAATCGTATCCAGTAGTTATATCTTTACACTGTGTCTGCTGTGGGTCTTAATGATTCACTGAGAACGAGAGATATATTTGGACCCAACAGTTAGACTTTCCAAGCTAAGCCTGTAATTCAGCCTCGAATGTTTAGCACATATGGCTCTCCCTTTTTTTTTCGGAAAGGCGAATTATTTTCTCTGTTGCATGGGAATAGAGTTTCGGGTTACAGTTGAGTTTTGCGCGTTTCCATTTCAGGCCCGTGAATGCTACAGGAATGAGAAAATACTCGTTTAAAATCTCATCTAAACTAAAACATGTGCTTTCGGCGAATCCGAATGGTAAAAATTTAAATGTCACAGTTTACGACAGAACGTCTGATCTAGGCTATCGCGAAGTCTTTCGTGTCTGATCTCGAACAACAACCCTCCACCTTTATTCAATTATTCCGGTCCGGACTGCCAGCTCTCCAGTCACGCTGACATGTTTTCCGAGATGAACTGCATTCTTAAATAAATTTAGTGCAGACACACATCAAGCCTCTAGTAAATGAAGGGAGGGGGTAAACCTATGTGGGCAGCTGTGAGCTATTAATTCATTCGGGAGCTTTTTTATAACACAGGGTGCTCAGACGGAGATCAGTGAGGATGCTTGGTGTGTCCCGTGGCGAAACAGACGTGGATCGTGTGTGGGATGGCTCATTAAGAGCGTGTGGCACGGGATACCCTGTCTGAAGCCATACGCCCTCCTGCACAGGCTCTAATTACAGCTGAGGCAAGCAGAAACTCTCATTACCTGCCTGAGCTTTTTTTTTTTCTTTGGACCTTCCTGTAGTTCTAATGGTGAACGTCAAGTCAGCAAGCCGGAAGCTAGCTCTGACGTCACGTTTGCTCAGGCTAGTGATAGTTTATTCTACAGACACGCTGGTGATATTCTATTCTACAGAACACAAGATTTGTGTTTGCAGTCGATGTGTTTCATTTAGAAGGATTTCTGGACATCGTTTATTTGTAATATGCACTGCTTTCCTTAAACTTTTGCACACTATATGCATTTAAGTATGTGAACCCTTCTTTTCAAGTTCATCAGTTCGAACTCAGCTCTGCCATCTATCTGGGCTGAGGGGCCACGTGAATGACAATTGGGGATAAAGGACAAGGATAAATTGGCTATGTGAAATGTTATATTTTGACAATTAGTAAAAATATGCAAAAAGATATATCAGGCAGGAAAACTTTGAACCTTGTGACTTGACAAGCCCCAATCAGGCGAGGTGGGTAGCTCCAGTGCCCTCTGCTGTTTAAAGTGAATATCGATTCGAATCGTGGCACATGTGCATTGATTACATCATTACATCTCTACTAGTTAATGTAAATTTATTTGAAATGGATGTGTATGATGAATAATTTCAGCATTGGATCTCGCGTCTCTTCTGTGTATTCGCAGGCGTGTGCAGTAACAAAGTGCTGGTCCCAGAGAGCGTGAAAGCCATACTTGGCAAGAATGCCACTCTCAGCTGCAAGGTGGAGGTGGGCGCCAGTCTCAGCCTGACCCAAAGCTCCTGGGAGCGACGTTCGCCCACTGGCATCGTCACCTTGGCGGTGTTCAACCCTGCTTTTGGAACCTCGGTATCTCAAGAGTATGAGGGGCGTGTTCACTTTCTCAGCCCCTCAGTGGAGGACGCCTCCATAGTGCTTGAGGAGGTGGGGTTTGAAGATATCGGCTCCTATACGTGCAAGGCGGTGACGTTCCCTCTGGGCAACACGCAGGCTTCAACTAAAGTCGACGTCTTGGGTATGTACAATTCTCAGTGATATAGGAGTCACAAATCTGAAGGCGATTAGGTGGGACAGTGGTAAATTACCTTGGCTCATTACTGCTTTGGGCATCTACCTACAGACAGGAATGGCTATGTCTGACGGAGAAGTCGGTCAAGGCCTCACTATCGATTGGTGTTACTGCATTGTGCCCAGTGACACCGAAAACAGTGGAAACATAACTCCCTTTACTAGAAAGTTTATACATACATTACTAACATATATGGACACCTGTTGTTATTATATAGTTCATGTGTTTCCCTGTTCAGTGCTAACAGGGGAATAAAATTCTTGTAGAATGAATAATATGCTCACAACATTGTGGCTCTTGTTTCCTTGTGCACAACGGACATAATTAAAGGATTTAAAAGGTTATCACAACAAAACAAACTCATGGTCAGGTGTCGATCATATAATATATACATTTATACCTTGTAACTGGATGTAGTCCAAACTTTTGAAACCTTGTAGCTCAATACCTGTGCATCCTAAGAAGAAAATACCTTGAACCTCGACGTCTTTAAAACCCGAAGCCACTCACCAAACTAATCGACATTGAGTTTCAAGGTACCACTAAAATGAATCACCAGTAAGGCATCAGGGTTCAAAAACTTTTGCACACTGTGGCCAAGGCTTGTCTGATTCTTGGTTCAAATTAAACTCCAGTTCAGTTCAAGTTTTTGTTCAGAACACAGTGTAACTATTAGCCTAATGGTAAAAGAATGGATGAAAAATAAGTGCAACACCAGCTGTAAGCCCCAAAGCACATCTATCCTAAATTAATTCATGGAAAGGAAAGGATTGTGTGGTAGCCACAAAACATTTTGTCCTACGGCAGCTTTTCTTCTCATAGATGCTTAGACCCCGCGTTCAAAAACATTTCTGGGATTCTATTGATATCATCCTCTGATATGATTCTTACAATATCAGCAACGGTGTTTTCTTCGAGTCCTTGGGAAATGCAATGCATCCACAATAAGGATAAATACACCAACCAGGCATAACATTATGACCACTGACAGGTGAAGTAAATAACTCTTCATCAGTTTTTGGATTAGATATATTACATCCAAAACATTTTATCCTTAAAGATGACGTTGAAGGATTCAAGCAAGGGTCAAATTTTGATGACTAGATGAGTAGGAGCATCTCTAAAAATGCAAATCTTGAGGGGTGTCCAAGGAAGTACAGCCCTACTATTAGCTGGATGCAAACTTTTAGACACCCGTGGTCAATTGACATGGACCCTGTGTTCCCTATTGCTCATTATGCAGTGCACTCATATAGGGGACTGAATTTAGGAGGGTAGTGAACTTTTTCGGACGCTACAGCTTTATTGGGTTTGCTCATTACTGCGTGACTACAGATTTCATTGCATAAGCATCTGCAAACATATTGAACCCTGCTCAGGTACACCCAGGTGATGAAGGTCTAACCACCGGTTCACTGAAAGTAAACCCAGTACATCAACCAAAATCAGAAATAACAATCAAAGATACACCGGCGTAACATTATCAGCTTCATAATTTGGTGTTTGTCCACCATTTGGGGCCAAAGCAGCCCTGCTACTGTGCTGCACTGTGCAT
Organism: Microcambeva bendego; assembly: GCA_034509265.1. Taxonomy (NCBI): domain Eukaryota; kingdom Metazoa; phylum Chordata; class Actinopteri; order Siluriformes; family Trichomycteridae; genus Microcambeva; species Microcambeva bendego. Next base: position 13,885,746 of record JAYDZG010000021.1, read on the forward strand.
TCTGACACCTTTCTATTAAATTTATCGGCAATTAAAGCTCATAAAAATGTCAGGATAATGCAAAATATATACACGCAACATCTGGACGTTAAAATCACGATACACGAACTTGTGTGCCGGGCTCTATTTCTGTACATTGCAATTAGTCTACGCAGCATGGTGAACACACCCTCAACAGCAACAGGAAAAACACAGTACGTGTCGTTAAACCTGAAATATCTTTAAACCGATTGCTTTACACGTCATGCGTTTTAAGCACGGCAACTCGAGTCATATTTTGAAGAACCAAAGTCGATACTTATGCACAGAATTTAACCCGATGAATGGATTTTACATGTGAAGGAGGATGTTGCGTATGATTGCTTGTATAGTATTTACACAACGATCCATCAAAGTAGTTTTCACATGCTTTAAGATCAGCAAGAGTGCTGAGTAAGTCCGAGCACGGGTGTACTGTATGACTGTCAGTGTGGGTGGGGAAAAGTCCACTTTTGTTCCCTGGTTGCACTCCTGACAGGAAATCGTTTTTCCTCTCCAGTGCAACACGGCCGTTTTCCCTTCACTGTCACGATTGGCTAGTTTTTCAGCTTCACTCCGTCACGGTGCGGGAGGATGATTAAAAGCAGTCATGTCAGCAACACAGCCCCAGTGTTATTAGGCGGGTACTGGGTGGAGGGCAGATGAATGCCGGGGTGATGGCAGACCGCTCTTGGCTCCATGCTTCCGGAACGGTAGTGAAAAGTCTATATTTAGTAAAGGACGACGGCCGGTCTCTCGACAAGTCGTTTAACGGATGGGCTTGCGGTCGAGCCACGGGAGCGGCGCAGCTGTTCCAGAGATGCGACACCAAGGGGTTAAAGAAGTCTGGTGAATTCGTAATGCCGACAAATGGATCTGTGGGTTCACAGTTTGAGTTCAGCACTATACATGTGGCCTCGATGTATTTTTAATGAATGACCTTTCAGAGGGGAAAACATGTTCTTTCAATCAGCACTGCAGCATCAGGTTGGCTAGAGAAGTTTGCTTGGGTAGAGAAGTTTGCTTGGGTAGAAGTACCAATGCTGGTAAATTAAATAGTTTTAATGGGGTTATATATAAATAAAAACTCTAATTCTAATGTTTTAGTCCTATATTTTAAACCTACAATGGTATTATTGAGTTTCCATTGAGAATATCATGAATGTAGTGTTAAATTGGGTAAAATTGGACTCGCTAATTGGATTGAAAATAGTAAATTGGTCCTTTCTGGTACCATCACTGACCTGAGATGCAGGAGGCCTGGAAGGGTTCTTCAAACCCCATCCAAGGCAAAAATGGCCTGAAGGGAAATGAATAATAATAATTAATTCACTGAAATTTAACAGGCACATATTGAATGCCCCTTGTGGAGATCTTATGTTACATCTTGTAAACCGCTGTGGGACCAGATTGAAACCAGTCGTCAGGCACAGACGCTGGACAAAAAGTTCTGGCTCGCGATTGGACTTAAATTTCAGTATGTGAAACAATGGTTGTAGCTGAAGCATCTCAATTCAATGATTAATATTGTTGTCCACATACTTCAGGCCATTTATTGACGTTTCCAAACTGTGATAAACCAAGTATTAAACATCGTCCTTCTCTTCCCATCCCCAGTCGAGCCGAAGGTGTACGTATTCGACTCCGGACCCCTTGTGGATGGCGCCCCGGAAACTCTAGTGGCCACGTGTGCTGCCGAGAGGGCTCGTCCACCGGCTGAAGTCTTCTGGAAAGCAGAGGTTTCCGGCCGCACCCAGCAGAGCGTAAAGAACGAGACGGACGGCACCACCTCGACCCAAGTGCAGTACATGTGGGCACCGAGCAGCCACGCCTTCAACCACGTTCTCACCTGCGTGGTGCGTCATCCAGCCCTGGACATGGACTTCCAGATCCCCTATGTGCTCAATGTACAGTGTGAGTTGCTCTTTTCATTGGTCTCTGAGGGTCTCGTAGGGTTTTACTTCAAACATCTGGCATTGTCAAGCTAGACCACTTAACCTTGGTGGTCAAAACGACAACACTGTGGGAAGCAAGTGAACATTGGATCCTCAAATTGTTGCTACTAACAGGAAAAATACTTTATTTTTAAATAGTGCACTTATGTGTTATATGTTTTTTAAAGCACTTTTGTGATTTTGAGAATGTTTTCATGCTTTTTAAAGGTTTGAATGCTTTTTTGCCTAATCTAAAGCATTTTGCCACTGTGTATGTATGAAAGGTGCTAGACAAATATACATCCCTTGTCTTCCATAATTCAACAACAGGGTCATGGGCAACCAAGGCTCACTGATGCACATGGGGCTGTTGTGTATGAATCAGCAAAAGGGGGACATCAGAGGTTAGGAAGGCAGAATCTTTTCAATCCAGCTCACGAAACAGGACTTCGTTCATGAACCATGCACTGGCGCTATCGAAAGTAAAACTGTAGACTGTGTAGAATGGTTTAACGTTGATGAATCTTTAGTATGTCAGGATGACTCTGCTCTTATTGAATACGTTTCATAAACCTCGTACTGTCGTATTACTAGACAATCTGCATGGTTAGAAAAGCAAAGTTTCCCACAGCCTGTTACAACTCTTTAATTCTGCTTTCTTCTTCTTATAAAACCATTTACGAGGCAATTAAACGCAATAATCATTGATGAGCACTTCCTTTGGCATCTCCAGCCGTCGGTTTCTCTCCGTTTGAACCTGAATGCGACTTAATGGAGCCGGTTTATGAAATATTGATCAGAGCCAAACAGAGCTAGCAGTAGGAGTGAAACCACGGGGGAGAGAAGGGGCCTTTAGTACTTAATAAATATCTTTAAAGGGCTTGCACAAAGTATACTGCTGAAGCAGAAGTATTGTTCGGCCACTGTAATGGCTGAGGAAACCATTTCCTTGAAAAAAAAAAACCTTTTAGCGATTATGCATAGTATTGCTGTTTTAAAAGCCTAGAGGTTAAAAGAAAAAGATTTCCACATTATCATAGTGGAATATAAAAGCCTTTTAGAATCAATTGCCTGGTTGCTACAATTAAGCCGGGTAGATGCTCGAACAGAGGAGGTTAGACAGCCAAGAGACATGGTTAGGCGGCACCTTCGACCTTCAGTCAGTCAACCAATGCCACAGAGCAAATACCACACCAAAGAGAAAATCCCATAAAATAAATACTACTCACAGTTTCTCATAAATCCTTTTGCCCATTACAACAAAACAGCGATGTTGCATTTGAACACAATTTTTCTTTCTTAATAGCTTTATTTTATTTTTGAAGTTGACAGTGTTTACCTTCTACCCCACTGTACCACACAAACTCGGTGGCTTTGAAACCATCCACACTTACATCTTAAAGACTGCAATGATGGAAACATCAAAGCATTTTTGTTGTCTAACTCTTCTCAAAATGTTTTTATATATATCTTATTTGTTCCAGTTGCTCCAGACATCATGGTGGTAGGCCAGGACGAGGTTTGGTACACGGGACGGACGAACGCCAAACTCGACTGCAGAGCCAACGCCAATCCTCCTCCTTATCGATTTCACTGGACCAGGTATGGGTTATGGGACTCGACTAGGGATGTTAAAAATCTGTACACGTGTAGAATGAATCGATATTCGCTTTAAACAGCAGAGGCGCTGTTCGCCTCGAATGGTTGACGTCACCACAGGGCTGCCAGGTTTGGAATTTTCCAGCCAACTGATACTCTCTTCGTTTGTAAAGACAATCACCTCACAAGACAATTTTGGCGGACAACCTTAGCGTAAAAGTGCTAATTGTTCTTTTACAAATTCGAACCTTGTTTTCTCAGGCTGGATATGAAGATGCCTGAAGGAGTCGTGACGGCAAACGGAAGTCTGGTCTTCACCCGTCCTCTCCAGAAGAACGACTCCGGAACGTATAGATGTGAGGTTCAGAACGACGTTAAAGTGCACTTTCAGGATGTGGATATCTGGGTACGAGGTGAGTCGGCATTTTGTGCTTGTGCATAAAAGTAGAAATGAGAATCATAAAATCATTACTAGTCACGTACATGAGCTTTGAGTCATACACAAATAATCGTAATCAGGTTTTCTGACTTGAATTAAATGCATAAAAAAGTGCTGCATCCTAAACTACATCACACACTACAAAAAAAACTAACAACAGTATTGGCGGAAGCATAAATTAGCAATTTGTGGCAGTAATGCCACATAATAAATTTCATTTATTATCAAAAATTATAATTTATGATCATTTGTTATAAATAACAATAGCCAAATGTTAGCTAAGATTCTCTGTATGTTGTAATTTTGTCTGCTTGGCAAATAATATTATGAGTTTAAAATATCAGATTGTTGGTTATACATTTGGGGTTGGTTGTAATGTTTCCACTTTCCAAACTATGTATTCAAGCATCCAGGCTAGCAACTGAACTTTGCTTCGAGGGTTCCAGAGTCATACCATTTTCATGACACCAACAAAAAAAATTACATAGACAAAGAAATGTCTTGGTTGAGTGTGTAGCCACTGATGCACCGCTGCTTTCACATCATCATCACATGGAAATCTTCCTCCTCTTAAAGCTTGTACTTCAGAAATAGAGTGGATAAAACCACTAATAAATCAAATGTCAAACAGGTTGGATTTTCTTTTTCCTTTTTTGTTGAAATCCCGCCAGCAGGTTTCTGCTTGTGCTTTCGGAGTATCCTCTTACTCTTAACTAGACTCCACCGAAGCCGAGACCATTTCGTCAGAGGTCGGGTCCAGTGCCAGAATGTCAATGTGGTTTATTTTATGTTTTCCTTTGCTCTTTTTAAAACACACTTGTTCCCAGCTCCGAGTGGAGGGGAGTGAGTTTAGATCCCTATTCCAGGATAAAACTGTGTTTTCCTGCTTCACATTTATGATGCTTAAAAAAAGATTAACTTAGAAGCAAAATATTGAGTAGGTTCTGTACACCAGCGTCATTATTGTAGGGTTTATGTTGTTTTACGCTTGTTTTGTATCTAAGCTGGATACTAATTGTCCCAAGATGTAAAAAATACTTTTATATTTATTTTATTAAACATTTGGCAACCCCGACTTGAGTAACTTGACAACCCCTAATCTAGTCTTATCCACGTAGGTTTTATGGTCGGTTGGTGTTTCCTCCCAGAACTGTGACTTCAGTTGTTGGATATGATCATCCTCACCACGTGACTTTTGAACGTGGTTTGAGAAGCTGAACTCCCATCTGTGAGCTGGCAACATGGCATCATTTCAGGGG
>JAYDZG010000021.1:13903369-13915970 GCA_034509265.1 Microcambeva bendego
CTCTTCATTGCTTTTTCCAGGCAGTGGGGGTCGCTAATGAATAGTATATTATTATCAATGATGAACAATCACAGTTTACTACCTTGACCTAATTCGAAAAGGTCAATACTTGACCTAAGTACAAAAAAGTATATAAAGTATACATATTCACAACAAATATTTTAAAAACAATAAATTGTGTTAAATAATTACCAAAGAATTTGCATCATCTGTTGTGTATTGTGTTTAGAACCTCCACTACCCCCAAAAAGTGCATATAAATTAGCATTCTAAAAACAAATCTTTCTAATTTTGAATGAGTCAATTAGTTTCAGAAAATCATCTCTTGTGTTGCACTGCTCATTTTCTGAATGTTCTCTCAGTTATGTCAGTTACATCTCTCTCTCTCTCTCTCTCTCCCCTACCTCAGTTTATGTGGTCGATACTAAGAGTGTTTTAGGATTTAAAGTTCAACAAGAATCGATGGATTCACAATACAGAAATATAGTCATTTCTTCATTACATGATTTATTCAACTTAATGTAAACATTCGATGGCTTAGTGTTTTAAATGCAAAAATAGACATAATAGTAAAATTATGTATCATCTCTGGACCTGTACATTTTATCGCTCGTGTGTTTTCATAAACCAAATACACTCAGATAAAATAAGTGATTTCATATAGACACAGGCATGCATATGCATAGAGAGACAGATAGACATTAAGTTTACATTAAGTTGTATAAATCAATGCATTTCACTTATTATTTAGTTCTTTTTTAATTATGATTTAAATCCACGACTGTACTCCAACCTTCATCTCAGAGAGGAGGAGGCATTTCATGCCAGGGGTACAAAATAAGGCACAACACCTGCCCCAATAAATAGCAGGGCTGTGTCAGAAAGGACATTAAAAATCATGCCAGATCAGTCATCTGGACCAAGATCCATCATAAAACAAGCTCTTATGGAACTGTAATAAATCTGTGCATTAAAAATACTGGAAGGTTAGAGTGGCAATATTGTTGCAAACAAACTATTTCAAAACAGTTACTCATCTTTACCAACATTAGCAATAGTTTTACATTTTAAGTCACTATGGACATTTAAAGCACTACAAAGATCTCACAACAGGAACCAATATGAGGTTAGAATCTGTCTCACATTCTTCCTGTTTACTTTAGAAACTGTCATACTGTGGCTTGTGTGTGCATGCGCATGGTAATTTGCATGTTTTAGTGCACAGGTATGCGTACGACTAGGACTGCGATTAAAAAACCTCATCTTGTAGGTGGTGAGGGTCTGTGTACTGCCATTTAATGTCTATGTGTGAGTGTGGTTTCATGTGGTGTGCACACCCTCCTGCAGCTGCAGCATTTATAATTCCTGTATTCATAACACATTTTACATTATGGCGTTATTGATGCAATCATGACCATAGATGGATGATAAAATGTTGTTGATAGAATGAGTCACATAGTCTCTGCTGATTCAACGTCGCTACACATGAAAGCGCCTATTTAAAGTGAGAAACTGAAAACCCTCAGAAGTATCATATGCCAAAACCGTTCTTTCGTTTTTCATTGATTGACGAGAGGCCGTTGGAAACCTCAGACCTGATATGCATCATCTGATGACTTAGCAGTTTCTGTCTTAGATGTTTCCCTAACTGAAAAAACTGACAGTGAAGGGTTAATGGGACAGTATTCAGCAAATTCAATGCAACTTGGCACTGCAGCCAAGAAGAAAATACCAGTATGAGTGCAGTACAGAGGGTTAGCAGGTGTGCATATTCAAATTCTGTACCTAAGTTGGGGTGTCTTCAACGAACTGTCTGATTCAGAGCATATGATATCTTAAATTTTTAAAACATGAATGGAAGTGAATGGCATAAAATTGGCGTGACAGGAGGGTGGGTCTGCATATCCAAAAATTTAATCCATGCCCAGGTGTCATCAATGGGCTGGACGTTTTGGTATTGGAACAATGTTGACATATTGAACTTGCAAAAAATGAATGGAAGTTAATGGGGAGAAAGTGAAAAAAAACTGGCATGGTGGATCAGATGAGTGGATCAGCTGCATACAAGCCCACCATTCCTTAACAGGAATGTCGATTTCTCAAAAACTGCATCTGAAGAAAGCCAAATAAAAATGTGTGGAATAATAAGGATAAATACTGCAAATTCAAAACAACTTGGCACTCCATCCTTGCACTTCGAAACTCGGCTTGCTCATTTGCTTTTAACACACTGACAGTGATGAAACATAGTGGTGTTGTGTTGGTCTTAATTGTGGACAAATTATATTTTATTCATTTTCTTTGTTAATAAATGTTTCATTTATATATTCTATCCAAACCCATCAAAATGAGTGATTTGAGCTCAATTACAAGAAGGAACAAGCTCACTCTGGGTTTTACAAAACTGGCCTATCTTGGGGTTTGAGGTTAACAACACATACACCCCCCCACACATATTCATACACACACTTAGCTACTACTAACAGCTGACTTTGGCCTGTTGCTACCCAAACTTAAATCTTCCACTAAAGCATTTATGTCTTCAATGCCATAACAAACTGGTATTTTATAATGGCTTTGCTGAAAGTGGTAATGTTAGGAATTGTCCTAAACTTCCCCCAGAGCAGCCAGCTACAAGGTAGGTCAACACAGGTTTGCTTTTATTTACTTAAAAGAAGATAATTCATGCTTTTTATTCCTTGATTATTTATGTTAATTATATTAATGAAGTATATACTTTTTTAAAGGTAATGTTATGCCAATTATCTAACTCCTTTACTTTTGCTAACCAAAATATATCATCAATCAACAGTAGCAGGGTATTTCTGTGGTTTTTATGACTAGTTTATGTCATTCGCATTATCACTGCACTACACACGACTTCAACTCAAAGGATTACGGTTTAGAATAGTGCAGGATTTTCTTTCTCTAACTGATAAAATTATCTGGTTATAAGAAGCTTTTTATTGAAGCTGGATTTTTTAAAACTGTTCCTGAACAGGGCAATCTTGGACCTTGACTGTTTGATTACCTTGTCTCTCAATTACTTGACTTGAAAACAGGGTGGAAAATATGTAGGACTCTCTAACAAATGGCAATAGAACAGTAGGTTGAGAATATCCTTTACAACTTTTGATCTGGATTAAATTTTTCCTGGATTAATACTATATAACTGCATTAGTGTTGTTATGTTTGGTGTATCTTGTGTAGGCAGTGCTCCTTCCAATTTTCTTAGGTTGGGAAAGTTTCATAAGAGAATCTTTTTCTTAGTGTTTTTTGTCATTTCATGACTTTGCATAATCATTGTGACATGTTACCTTGGGAATCCAAATGAGTCAGCATTTTCAGTACAGCACTTAAATGTACCATTCAATTTCAATACCCACATCATCCTGGTACGGGTAACATGTAAAAGGTAAAAGGTCAGAGTGAGTATATGTGTTTGTGTGTTGCCCCTGTCCAAGGTTTAGCCTTCTCAGTTTCAGGGTGGCGTCAGACAGGAAGGCTGAAGGGAATTAATGTATCAATGCCTTTACATGTTAAAACACTACGGACCAGAGTCAAATATCTAAATAGATTCTTAAAGTATATATTGCCTTGCGGCTCCTAGTTGACCAGTTGTTCCACTTTGTCACCTGTAAAAATCACTTAAGTGGACAAAACTACTGTGTAACACCTGAGCATTACCATGTTACCCAACATTTTCCAAATTATTTTCTGTCAATATAAATGTAATTTAAATGTATACAATCTCAGAATGTAAAATCTTTTCTTCTAATGTGCGTCTTACTGCAACATATGGATATAGATGCAAATATGATGATTCCGATATAAGGTCTGCAGATGGTGAGGTGTTTTTTTTAGTAAATCAACAATCATATGTGGTTTTCTGTGCCATGTGAAAATGTGTATCTTGTAAAGCCACCACTACCAAGTTTCTATACCTCAGAGTCACATGACACGCACTGAAATCAGTTTGCAGGGTTATAAGTAAGACAGGTATTAATTAATGGTCAGGGTGTTTCCCTCAGATCAATCGTTTCTGAATTTGCTGACATCCGCAGGATGGTGAATAAACCGTGCCCTTCAAGATTCGTTTGAGACAGCGAAGGATTTAGTGGTGACAGATTTTTTTCTGGCTGCCCGAACACAACTGATGAGATTGGTCACATCTGATTAAGCACTTTTACCAGTGACACTTCTGGCAGCTGTGCTGGATGTGTGTATGTGCTAGAGGGAAGGAAGAAATTAGATTACATTGCCAAATGAGTGACACATTAAAGGAAAACTGTAAAGTTTCCACAGTTTCTGGGCCACTCTGGTCTTTGGAAATGGATTTTCTTGAAAAGTGAACTTGCTCCAGTTTGTGGATAAGGGTTTTTAATTGGAATGCCCCAGACTGTAACGTGATGTCCAAGTTTATGGAGGTGAGACTTGCTGAATAATTGCTCCAGAGTGGTAGGAGAGAAGCATAAACAGCCAGGGGAAATAATTAGGAACCAAGAAGCGCAAAAAGAGAGTCATCAGAGATTAATGGGGAAAGATTCACCTCACCTAAAGAAGAGCATGGCAAATCCCAACTTATCTGGTAGTAAATGAACACATAATAATGCTCATTTTTGTTTACTTAAGGTCTAGAAAGAAGACAACAGGTTTCATTTATGCAGAATGGGGTATAGGGTATGACAAAGCCAAAATGTGATTGCAGGGTCTCAAGAGGTTTAGTCAAAAGAAGATAATTAAGTGATGGCCAAGAAAATATTATAATACATATATAAGGTCAAATACCTATTTAAAAGTATCTGTAGTGATGGACTCACAAATTCGAGTCATGTGACCATTCTCATTGGTACTTTCCCTTTCCCTTTCTATTTTTTTTTAAGAATTGGACTTGATTGATATCAGACAAAATGTAACAGGAATCCTAGGAGAGGAAGTGTATCTGCGCTGTCTGTACACCGGCAATGACAGCATTGTTTTTTCCTCCTGGAACCGCCTGGATTCCTCCAAAAGCTCAAGCTCAAGGAGATTGGCAGGCTGCAATTACGATGGAACGCCATTCAACCGGGACAACTTCAACGTTCCGGCGTCCTGCAACAATCTTACTGTAAAGGTAACCATAGATAGTCTGAACATGGAGGGTCGGTATTCGTGCACTTTCAGCACAGATGAAGAGGAAATGAAGACGAGCATGTTCTTAACTGTTCTTGGTAAGTAGAGATGCACAATATTTCATGTCAGGACCTGACATGACGATTGCAGACAAAATCGGCCTTTGGTCTGCTAGGGTGGGAAAGGACAAGAATAAATAGAAGGAGGGGCCTGTGTAAGGACCCTGGTTGCCCAGGGCACCTATAAAGAATAAAGGAGCATTGACCATGATTGACCATGCTAAATTGGGAAAAAAAAGAAAGAAAATGCAGATCTTCTGTTTTTTTCTATGAATGCTATCCGGAAAGTTATTCCCACTAATATCAACTGTCAGTATGGTCAAATGTCTTATGATCGAAGTTTAATTAAAAGCATTTGTAATAAAGCTGTGAACCTTTTTAACGAATGTAAAATTCACTCAGGTATTTTGTCAGGTTATAATTCACAGTTTTTTGAGATTTGAACTGACATTATTATCACAAAAATAACTACTTGACATTTTTTTCCCCAGCACGGCCTCACGTAAGCACATATGTGGAGGAAGAAGTTCTGAATGGGACGCATTACCAAAGCATCTCCTGTTTAGCCTCAAATGCCAAACCCATGCCACTTCTCACCTGGGAAAGCCACGGCTCTCTTCTCGATGAGGGCGTTTTTTCCGTCCACACTTCGACGTCTACCCTGCCGAACGGCACTGCGAGTGTTCTCAGCGTGCTTCGTTTACAAAGTCACCTGAACAACGAAAGCAGTGTCACTTGTGTGATAGAGCACTCAGCGTTTACTGAACCAAGAAGCACTGAAATAAGGTTACAGACTTTTGGTAAGTACTTTAAATGGTCTGTTCTTGATTTAAACATTACCTAAGCATTATTTCAAAACTGCAGACTGATGCTGCAAACTATGGGTCAATAAAGTTATTTCACATACAGTCCACGCATCAATGTGAACTTACACCAATGAATGTTTATTATGTTCATGAATTACTATTAGGGCGGCACGGTGGCTTAGTGGGTAGCACTGCCGGCTTACAGTGAGAAGGTCCTGGGTTCAATCCCCGGGTGGGGTGATCTAAGTCCTTTCTGTGTGGAGTTTGCATATTCTCCCTGTGTCCGTGTGTGTTTCCTCCGGGTACTCTGGTTTCCTCCCACAGTCCAAAGACATGCTACCAGGTTGATTGGAGACTGAATTGTCCTGTAAGTACCTGCGATGGACTAGTCCCTCATCCAGGGTGTTACCATGTGCCTTGCACTCTTTGAAGAGCTGGGATAGGCTCCAGCACCCCTCCCCGACCCTAATTAGGACGACGTATTAAAAGGCAATGTTTCCAAGATTTTATTTTCCATGATTGTCTTCCTGACCATAATGTGACTCTTCTGTAGATCTCACCTCTCTCCGATTGGCAAATTCCAGCGTTGAGCTCCACAAAAACACTTCTGATTTGTTTGTACTGAATGAAGGAGACAGTGACGCCTATATCAGGATGACTGTGACTGGAAATGTACCAGGATACAAGATTGATTGCACCAAGTGAGAACATACAGAATATATTTTTTATTATCATGACATTTGTAACGAGAAAACACTCCTGCAAATACTAACACACCCAAGCAATCAGTGGACATTATCATGAATCATGCTTGTGACACAGTAATAAGAATCTATTATTTCTATTTGAGTTACTGGGGCTGTTTTTAAACTACTGGTGGGTCATTGGATTTCTATGATTCTCAGGGATGGTGAACCTCTGCCTAAAGAGATGGAAGTGGTCGACAGTGATCTCATTATAAAAGGCCCTGTAGGATTAAACGTTACTGGGCATTACCAGTGCCAAGCCTTCTACTACAGACATACAGCCTCCTTACAGTTTGACATAAAAGTAAACCTTATTGTTCCATTACCAGGTACATGTCAGTCTTTAGTTCCTTTATGAAAAGTGGCCACATACTTTTGACCATGTAGAGTTTGCCCTTAATTGTCTCACTGGCTGCACCTATGTGGACATTTTTGAACTCTAAGCTTATTAATAATCTTCCTTTCAGCTTTTTTCCTCCAGAACATAAGTGTCGATCTAAAAAAAGAAGGAAACCAGGTTCACATTGAGTGTTCGGCTTCTGATGCTGCTCCTGTCGCCAACATATCATGGGTTCTTCCACAAGACATGAAAAAGTCAATACAGTCCAGCATCACTTCTTCTAATGGAACTCACTCGGCCAAAAGTGTCCTAATACTTCCTGCCTGCTGGTCCAAAGCACTGACTGTTCAATGTAGAGTTGAACATCCAGCCCTAACAAAGCAAGAGACTCGATCAGTTGTTCTGCCTGCTTGTGGTAAGTCAAATAATTAGACATATAGTACCATACATTCAAAGAATACATACTGTATTAAACATGATTTGTTTGGCTTTGAATCCCTGCAGTCCCCAGCTACATCACAATGAACATTAGCACCTTCTGGGATGATGGGATGGCATATACAGAAGCCAACTGCACAGCAGATAATGTCACATCTGAAGTCACTGTTAGCTGGTACACAGAAAACTGCACCAGCGGAATTAGACCGGCTGAGTCTTGGATTCAGAAGAAACCTGGGATGATCTGGAACACAGTGCGTCTCTCAGTCCTTTCGTTTGCAGGATGCACGGTGATCTGTGCGGTGGAGCAAATGGGATTAGAGGAACCAATCAAAAAGAGGATTCAGATCCCCACAATAGGTGTGTTTCACATGAATCGTGGATCAATTGATACAATGTCCTGATTTTTATAGTACCTTTGTGTGTAACTTAATGTTGGCACTATTTTCCTGTCTTGCACATGTTTTATCACACGTGAAAGTCATTTCAAGGTGTCATAATTAACACAAAGGAAGGACAGGTCAATTGGCTGGAGGATAGAACTTGAAGAAGAAGTGTGTTACACAGCTGTCAGCATGGCTCAAGATATACTGGACCATGCTGCACACAGTGGTTACTCTGGATATTAGTTAATCATCAGGTATTTAGAACATTTGGTGTCAACGGTTGGGTCTATACAGCTAAATGTATACTATTGTATTTAATTGTAACTTAAATCATGAAACCAAATATATAGATTGGTCATTAGTGCATAAAAATGTGAACCATTTATGTAGGGATATACATTATTACACATATAGCCAGAAATGACCACAGTTAACAAACTAATAATAAAATGAATTACTGTGATGAATTGCAATTTCAAAGTGGAAGCTTGGAACATCTGATATCTTTGTTTAGGAGCCTAATATATTTGGATTTTACATCTGTTGAGCTATCACATAGATTGATAAACATTTTTTGTTTCTCATTAGGACTGCCCATGAGTCGTGTGGATCTTAGTCCTCAGACAGAATCCACATCCTGGGCTGCTGTGTGTGATTACCAAGGCGCTGGGGTCATACCCAACATCTCCTGGGTCATTTCCGATGGCAGTATTGTGGCACTGCCTTCAAGAATTCACACTACAACCAATGGCATTCAAGTGCAAGTCAAGTCTGCCTATATGTTTCCACTGAGCCTACATGAAGGAAAGTCTCTGGTGTGCATGATCCAGAATGCCCATGGCAAAGATGAAAGGAGAATCATTCGTGTTCCCAAATACTGTAAGTTGTAGTTTTATAATGGAAAATTGGACAGAAATGTTTCTGATCAGTCAATGTGTATAACATTTATGTGCTTATGAAATTGACTTTATGGATGAATCTGTTCTGTGCAGTTATCTCATCGATTGTGGTTTTGAATAAAACAATTCCACATGGGAAACCGGGGCAGCATAATCCTGTGCAAATAGTTGCACTGAAAGAACATGTCTCCAATCAGAGGATACATTTTAAAATGATTGGAAATGCTCCAGTGTCTAATTTCAATTGTTTCAGGTACGATTTAATAAATATTGTAAATCAAGTAAACATCAATGCATTCGTTGTTATTATTAGTGCCATGCACTGACCAGACATACCATTACAAACACAGACATGTGAAGAGAACTGATTGTCTCTTCATAACAGCACCTATTAGTGGGTGGCCTATATTAGCCTGGAAGTGAACATTTTATCCTCAAAAGAAAATGAGCGTATGACAAGGGCCAAATTGTGATGGCTAGACGGTCAGAGCATGTCCAAAACTGCCACTCTTGGTGGTCAGTTTTCATCAAAAGAGGTCCAATACAGAAACAGGAGTGATTGTGGGGAGCGAAGGCCATTTTTATTCACAGCAGGGCTGTCAGCCAGACTTCATTGGCTGTTTTTGAGGAAGGGGAATGGCCAAAGCCTTACGATGGATCAGTGTCCCATCCATGAATGGTATTTCTACCTTCCAGCCAAAAAAAGTAACACAATAATTGAAGCATCTTTGTCAAAATTGTTTTATACACACAGACCAAATCCCAAATAAAGTTTGTACTTCATGTTCTCCAAATAAAGTTAAAAAATGAAATAAACTCCTATATTGTATTAATGGCATATGTATTGGCACTGTGCTCCTCTGATTTCAGACCCAACGGACTGCCAGCACACACCATTGGAATGGCCCTGGTTTTTGCTAATTCAGTGTCAGAGCTTGATGCTGGTTTGTACACCTGCAATGCTTCCTGGTACCATCACAAAGCCAACATCTTTGTTCAGGTGGACGTGACTATTCCGGAAGCCCAAAACAGTGAGTAAAACCCTGAAGCAGTGAACATACTCACACAGTAACACTTACAAGTTAAAAAATCACAGCTGGGTGGAAGTGCTGTCACATAACAGCAAAAGGGTCTGGGTCCTTTCTGTGAAGATGTCATCCCTGTGTCTGTGTGGGCCTCCTCCTTGAGCTCCGTTTTTCTCCCACACTCGGTTTGTCTGAACCCCCAACATCCCCCCCCCACATACACACACACACACACACACACAACCTTGATTGGATAAGTGGTTAAGAAAGTGAGTGATTGAGGGAGCGAGTAAATCACAGCTGTTCATTTTCACCTTCTCTTCCTTTATTTAACACAGTGATCCTCATTCTGATCTGTTTCTCCTCCGCCTCTGCCATCGCCATCGTTCTGCTCGTCACGCTGTGCATATTCTGGTGAGTTGCTGATCATGTTAACGATCCACAGGTACAGGTAACGGCCAGCTGTTTGTCAGACTGGAAGACAAGGTGAGACTGGAGACAAAACAGGAAGCAGGTAGCACACATAGACCAATAACGTGCATCACTATTCATAAACAGGATATGCAGTGGTTTGTAGAGGCAGGAAACCTGTAGCCACATTAACCACGAGTACACCATACACTCAGCGCAAGCACGCGACAATGGGTAAAACGCTATGTGAATACATCAGGGAAACCCAACCATTGTGATGATAAGATAGTGAGCACACATAATGCTTTAATTGCATTAAGACTTATTATAATTTACATATATGAACTTTTTGATATCTTTGCAGCAAAAGAAGTGAGAAAACTCACCTTTCTGTTAAGGTATTTAATTATTCAATGGATATCACTTCCATCATTTAAACCTGTTGTTTCAATTATCTAACCCAAGTATATGTCTCACCCGGAAAGGACCGGAAGGCTCGAGAGTCCCTGTCTGCCCTGATGCAGGACCCATGCTCACCTGTACTGAAGAAAGCAGAATTAAAAGGCCAACTGCACTACTCTATCGTGATTGATGTGAAAAGCACTGTGTAAGTGTGACATGCCTCATAGCTGAACTATGCCACGCTTGAGTTTTATGTAGCAGCAAGCTACTTTCAAAGTGACTGTATATGCGACAACTAAAAATGTATTCCAGACTTGCTCCTGAGCATTAAAACCTATGCATTTTTTATTACATTTTTCTTACATGTACATGTAGCATTGTCGTTTTAATGTCTCTCAAGTGTATCAAGTTTTGTTGTATAATGTACACATTCAATAAAGGTAAACAGCATTTACTACAAATGTTTTAGTCTTTCTTTTTTAAATAAAAGTATTTATGCTATATGAAATAAATCATACACTGACTGTCACACACACACACACATACACACACACGCACACAAACACACACACACTCACACACACACACACACACACACACACACACACACACACACACATGTTTAGTTTTAATTTCCCAATAATTCCGATATTTACTTATGAGTTTGAGTGTAAGTGATGTGTTGGTATTTCAGGGCTTTAATAAGATTGGGGGTCGCTATCTTTTAAATGTTTCCAGAAAAATGTATTCACACTCACATAAACTATAACCGACAACATCCTTTGTAACATTAGCGCGCCCTCTAGCGATCAATCACAGGAACACAGCTCAAACTTTTGTTTGAAACAATTTTTCATTTATGATTAAACTATCTACACTTTTGTTTTGTCTCTAAATATGCTTTCTGCTCACTTTTTTAAACTAATTTAAACTTATTTTACTCTCGAAAAATGTATTTAAATTACAGGTAGACTTAGCTTCATAAAAGTTCTGTTCTAGACTGGAGTTACTAATGGAAACGGGCTACATGGTTACACAGAAGCACGCACACACTCAACACTGCTAAACAGATTAGCCGACGGGTAATGTAGCTTTAACAATATTTACTTTCATATATATGTACTTTTATGAACATTTCGCTTAAGCTATTTTTACATGTTTATAGTGATTTTTCATTCGTTTTTTAATTTGTTAGTGCACAGTAGGTGGTGCATCGTATTTTTGTGTCAACTTTAATACTTTGTTAGGTATTAGCTACCTGTCTAAATTAAAAGTAATGTAACTTGCTAAATCAATGTTTTTTTTGTTTGGTTGTTTTTTTGTTTGTTTTTAATAAATGAATAAGGTTGGGAATATTTACCAGGAAAAAACAGAGTTTGTGTTCGGTCAATACATTTAAAAGTCAAAAATTTGAGTCAGAATACTTTTTATGTATAATATTTAAATTTTCAGCATTTAGCAGATGCCTTTATCCAAAGCTACTTACAGTACATTTTACAGTATACAATCTGAGCAATAAGGGTTAAGGGCCTTGCTCAAGGGCCCAACAGCAGCAAACTGACAGTGGTGAGGTTTTTGAACCGACGACCTTCGGATTACTATAATATCATTATCTAACAGTGAACAGTGATTCACACATGGATCCTAGGTGCATATTTTGTTATATATTTATCACACCCATGTGGTCTCTGAAACTGTTGCAAAACATTTACACTTAAAAATATTTAATAATTAACTTAGACAGATCAGGCATAACATTATGATATTATCTAATATTGTGTTGGTCCCCATTTGGGTACTGACCACTGCAAATCAGGAACACCCCACACAAGCTGCAGTTTTGGAGATGCTCTGAACCAGTTGCCTATCACAATTTGTCTCAAATTATTTAAGATGACTATAATTAATTGTTCTTTTGTTTTATTATTTGGCAGGGTTTCAGACAGTCCCTCAGGACATTATAGGTTAGCAGATGAT
>JAYDZG010000021.1:13924680-13946326 GCA_034509265.1 Microcambeva bendego
CCGTTTGTGACTTGGTTAATTATTCCCAGTATGAGTTTAAAAAGTATTGTTGAGTTTTTGAGTTATTCATTGGTTTCAGGGTTGCACGTATAAGGCCCGGCGCAATCAGGCAATTGGACATTCTAAATTTGGTGGGGAAAAAAGGGGCGAAATGAAGAAAAAACCACTCAGACAATTGCAATCACTATATTGATCTTTTTATCAGGTCTTGAAGCCCTGATAAACAAGACTGAGGACAGTGTCATGACTCTGTCCAGCATGCTTCTTTCTCCACACATCTCTGAATTCAAAGCTGAACTTGAACACTGGGTGCAACTTCTGCAGGAACTTGGTATGTTTGCTTAATATGCATGTTGTTTGTGACTTCAGAATAATAAATACTTTTTCTTTGCATTAGAGGAAATTTTAGATATTTGTGAGCAATTCCAACAGATGTGGAAATTTGTTAGCAAGATGTTTTTTGAGACTGTTATCACACAAAATGAAGAGATGGTAAGTTTTTAATATAATAAAATGCCACATTGATATGATATGCTCCAGTAATGCACCAATAAATCAATTCAAACTATTCATAAAAGTATTTTGTAATTTAAACAAGGATTCTTTTTCTTCTATTCAGGTAAAGAAATTTTCCTCACCAGATAACACTTTTCGTGAGATAATACTGGTTATACTATGTGACCCACATGTGCTGAATTTTGTAAGGCTGCCAAAAACTGAAGGGTGGATCGGCCAGCTCCAAAGACAAAATCTACAGAACCAATTTAGAAAAGGACTCCGAATGATGGATGGAATTTGCATTGAGTTGCAACATCTCTTAGAATCAGCTCGTGCTGAGTTCCCAAGGCTCTACTTTCTAAGTGATGGTGAGGTGACCAAACTTCTCACATTGGACCCAACACCCTTGTCTCTTCTGCCATTGGTGCGCAAGTGCTTCAGGGGAGTGCACTGGTTCGAGTTCGACAAGGACGAAGAAAAGATGACAGATGTACAGATGGGAGTAAAGGGTGTCTTTGGAAGTCTGATGGAGCATTTTAAATTAGTTACTCCTCTGGAGTCTAACTCAAACTCCGTGACTTGGCTTTGTCTTTTGGAGAAATGTTTATATCAAGCAGTTGGACACCTGATCTCAAAATGTGTTGCTCAAACATGTGTTGAGTTGACATTTGACTATAGGGAACCATCTTGTCTGCGACTAATATCTGACTATCCTCTACAATGTCTGTTAGTGGCTGAGGAGGTTCTCTGTTCCAGACAAATCCAAGCTATTGTTACGAGTCAATCTCAAAACAAGTGGATACAAATTAGGGCACTGAATAAAGCCAAACTCCGGAGCCTGTGCCAACTGATACGCAACATTTCAAACTCCAGTTATATATCAATTTCTACCAAACATACACTGACAGCCCTCCGTGCCTTGGTTTTACTCACAATTAAGCATTCCCAGCAGATTGATGTTCTTGCTGAAGTGAAAGAAAACATGGAGTCTTCATTTGAATGGCAGAGGACTTTGACCTATCACCATAGTGACTCTGTCTTTGTTGAGGTCTTGGGAACACAGTTGACATACGGCAATGAATACATAGGGCCTGAAAACTGGATGATGGTAAACACTCCTTTAACAGAGCGGGCATTTCTGGGCATTTTTCTCGCACTCTCAAGTTACAGATGTGCCTTTATTAGCGGACCGCTCATGTCAGGGAAGGCAAGGACCGTACTTCAGTTAGGATGGGCACTGGGACGGCAAGTGATTACTCTAGGGTGTTGTGAAAATACCAGTTTTTGGGCTGCTTCTCAAATGCTGGTCGGTGCTCTTCAGACCGGTGCATGGCTAATCCTCGATTCTGCAGATTCAATGGAACAAGGGGAGTTGTCCATTCTCGGGCAACGTTTGACAGACATTTATCAAAGTTTGTCGGCAAACACGCTACAAAGGACTCAAATGGAATGCAAGATATCAGTCAATGGGAGAAGCATTTCAGCCAAGCTGACCTACGGTTGTATTATGATTTCATCTAATGAGCACTACTCTGAAATACCAGAAAACTTGCAAGTCGCGTTAAGACCTATTTCATTATTTCAACCAGACTACACCATCATTGCAGAGGTCTTGCTTACATCTTTGGGATTCTCAGAGGCAAACAACATAAGTCGTCGTCTAATTACTGTCCTTAGCCTGGCTAGGGATTTAGTCTGCCTTCCTGATTTTGTTAGCGGAGGTCACACGTCATGGTTTGTCCTTCTGAAAAGAATTGTAGAAGCTTCTGGAACTCTCTTGTGCCTCAAATTTGAGAAAGCTGAGAAGACTGATGATGATGGATTCCTTAAACAAGAGGAAGAAAGTCTAAACGCCAAGTTCTCTCATCAGTGCACTGATCAATGTTTCGTTGTAAATTCTGTCAGAGAGGAGAAAGCTGTAGTCAAAGGAGTAATGCTAGTTCTGTTACCTGTCATCCTGAAGCATAACAGAGCTTTGCAGTTCCACTCTCTTTTAGAAGAGGCCTTCCCAATAGCGAGATACTTTCCAAATCTTCAATACATCATAGAAGAAAGTGATCAAAACCTGCTCAGAAATTTTCTCACTGAGTGGTTGGAAGTAACGGGACATTGGGCGGATCAGGAAATACTTAACTGTGCTGTGACCCTACATCAAGCACTGAAGTTTTCTCAAGCCGTTGTGCTTCTTGGACCAGCAGGTAGTGGAAAAACTACATTACTAAGAGCTCTCGCAGGAGTGCTTCAACAGTTTGCTGGAAAACCTGTTGAGGAGGATGCTCAAGATGCCAAGCTTCTCCAACAATCGTCTTGGTGTTCTGTTGATACAGTGGTCTTGTATCCAAATTCAATGTCCGATGAGGAGTTTTTTGGTGGATGCGGCAAGGAATCGAGGAACTGGTGGGATGGAGTCTTTACAAAGGTGCTAAAAAGGACGGAACAGCAAGATTTTTCTGGAGTTAATAACAGAAAGGTTAGGTGGCTTGTCCTGGATGGTGAACCCATGAGCAGCACCAGGTGGTTTGACTCTTTAAGTACCCTTGTCGACCTTGAAAGCCCATTTCTTAGCCTCTCATCAGGAGAAAAAATTATGCCCTCTCCAGATGTATTCAAAATTATTGTTGAAACAACCAGTCTTGGCAATGCCACTCCATCTGCACTGGCACGTTGTGGCCTGGTGTACATTTCTGGAGAAGATCTATGGAAGGCTGTGTGGAATGCTGAAATGGACACTTTATACAAAAAGCATCATCTAGACAAAGCCACTGTAAGAATGTGGAGTTGTCTAGCTGAAGATCTGTTCTCAAGTACTATCAATGGTCTAAGGGATAAGGGTTTAACCAGTGTTGTGTCAAATGAAGAACATGACAGTAAAACAAGCCTTGTCCCTGATGGTCTGCAAGAAGTAATGTCTTGTATTAAAATCCTCTATGCTCTTCTGGGAGAGTCTGGCTTTGAAGGCAGTTTGAAAACAGCATCCAAGCAGACAGAATACAGAGGTAAATATAAATCATCAAATATCAATTACAGAATATGCAGACTTTTTTCTATTTATATGTGCATGTTCTCCCCTGTTTACTTTGCAATTTAGAGTAGCCTTCCTGCTGTCCAGAGAGGGTAAAATTTGCCTCCTTATGCAGACCCTTAAACCCTTCTTTTCAGCCCAACTCCTGCACACATGCCTAAGTCTGCTAACCAGGGTCCTTGCACAGAGTTTAAAGACCCCACCCAATTAGTCCAGTCTTGTTCCACACAGCAGACTCGGTGGCCAATTTGTGACTGCTGTAGGCACCGGCAGTCGACCAGTAGCAGAGCCAGGATTCGAACCGAGAGGTTCAGACTGTCATGGCTGGTGGGATAGAGGAAAATCCCACTGCACCTTAAATGTCAGACCACAAAATTGCTTGTGAAGGCTTTCCTTTTGTAGAGGCAGTCCTAGCTGCAAAGATATTTCATATTAATGATCATATAAATAATTAAGAGTAATAATAAAGAGTTTTAGAATGATATCTACCAAGCTCATGACATCTACATAGCATCAAAAAGATAAATGTATTCATGTATTTTCCTCTTTCCTGGGAGATTCTGGTCCTGAGCCACCAGTCACAGAGCTACATACAAGAAACCTCTTTGTGGTTGCATATATTTGGGGTTTTGGAGGACTTCTGCACCCCAGGTATGTATTCAAAATGAAAAATACATACAGTTGCAGTGTTTTTTAGCTTACAGAATAGTCTTGGCTCTTCCATGTTTTCAGACACTGGCCACAATTCGACGTTCTTGCTCGAGAAGCTTTGGTCCAGTGCCGTTATAACATCAAAGTGCCAGATAAGGGGACTGTATTTGATCATTTTTTTAACCTCAGAGATGAAATATTGGAAGATGCATCAAGCATGAAAGGAAACCCAGTACATTACTGCACATCTGTAACCCAGGTTTGTCCATTTATGTAATTCTATAACTACATTGATATGTTGGTCTATTACTAATTATTGGTGTATAAAAGTAAATTTCAAAATTTTAAAGCTTTTTAAAGAAACAATTTATTATTGGAACATGATTAAACATCATCTACATCAGTTCCATAAAAAAACTTTACACACGTAGGCTCTAAAGACCTTTAGACTCTATACTAAAATTCACTGAGATTTTAATGCAAAAGATCTGGAAATAATATAAATGCATTTAGAAACTTCTTGTATTCAAGTCTCTGAATGCCGCTGTGACCCCTAGCTGGTGAACATGAACCGAGGTAAGGGTTACAAATCAAATCTCATTCTACAGCCTGTAGCTGTGTTCTCAATTGAAATCAAACGTCAAATGTTGGAAATGAATTTACAAATCAATGTTAACAGACAGCAGGAATCAAACAATGACTTACTCAACAATTAATTATTGGTTTATATATAATTGTATAATCATTGACATCCGTAATAAGTATAACGACTCTTTATCTTTCAATCCAGTATGAAAAATATGCATATCTCCTGGACCGTCTGATAAAATCCCATCAACCAGCACTACTAGTTGGAGAAGAAGGTTCAGGCAAAACAAGATTGTGCAAGTCTTTATCAAACAGGAGACCATACATGCTGTTCTCAGTTAGCCCACTGCTTAAATCTGCTGATTTACGAAATATGCTTGAGAGTATGAGCAATCCCAAGACTCAACAAGCACTTCTGGGGAAGATCCTGCAGCATCAGGGTCTACTTCTTTTTGTTGATGACTTACATGAAGCTCCTTTTGGTAAGACAGGTAAAAAATGGAATTAAGGTTTTGTAAGGCTTTCTTGATGATTGCTTCTTTTGCTTCTTCAGATGCTAAGGGGAAAATATCAAGACCACTGGAAACCTTACGTCAGTGCATCTCAACAGGAACACTACTGACTTCAGAAGGTCTTCGAATCAAGCTCTTGGGTTCTGGAACAATTAACTTCCTAGCCACTTGCAGTACAGAAACGAACACGATCCAGATTTCCCCTCGGCTCTCGAGACTGTTCACTATCTTGGTACTCCCCAGTACCAATGTTGATATTTTGTTTTCATTCCATTCTACTAATCTGGAGCAATGGCTAAGGAAGTTCCCATCCATGCCAATGATAACAGATATGGCAAGTTGTATTATCACTGCAACTTATGATGTCTATCTTGCTCTACATGACTGTTTAGCAACCACTCCGCTCTTTGTTTTCTCCATACATGACCTTAAAAAAGTATTCCAGGGGATGTACCTCTGGAAACCAAAATTTGAGGCACATTCTTCAGCTTCTCTGGGTCCTGCAGCAAATGTGCTTAGCATCGCTCGTCTTTGGATGCACGAGTCTTGGCGTACCTTTGGTGATCGCATCACTGCAAATGAGGAAAGACAAATCCTGATGACATGTCTAACCAAGGCTTCTGAAAAGAATTTTGGTAGTTGGTTGGGTAAACCCTGTGAAGAAAGATTTGACTCTGGATGTAAGTTAAAAAGTATCACCAAGGATCAGATAAACCAGAATGATAAAGATGACTCCAAGGCATCAACAAAAGGATCTACTGAGTGTTTAGGTGTTGAACCTGCAGGATGTAGAACAAATTTGGCTGAGCAATCAGAGGCATCAAACGTGGAGCATTATTCTACCTTCAGATTTTTGAGTAAAAAGAATTATCCAGATAGTCTTCCTCAGCTTGAGTCTGATACTTGTGAAAAACCTCAAGCCACCTCAACAAGCACTTTTGAGCTGCTGCTTGAAATGAGTTCTTCAGCGCATAATCTAGTATTCAGCCAAGACCTCAACATGTGTAAAGAACCTCAGAACAGGTTATTGTATCAAAAAAGAGACCCTGATTTATTGGTACAACAGCTAATCCACATTGTAAATGTCAAAAAGTTTGAAATTAGTCACCAAATACCTTCCACCATCATTGTGTCTCACCACATTGTTCTCCAACTCATTCATATCTTGCGTGCCTTGCTCATTCCTAATGGACACGGAGTTCTCCTTGGAACTACTAAGAGCACCGGCCGAAAGACCACTGTACGCTTAGCAGCGGCCCTAACTGGATACTGTCTGATTGAGGTTCATCGTGGTAATCAGGGCACATTGAAGGATTTACTGAATGAGGCAAGGAAACAGATTATTGAGTGTGGTGTACATGTAATGTTTTTGATCCATGAGGAGACCAACCAGGATGTAAAGAATGAACTGCTGTCATTTATGAGAACTGGAACATTCCCACCTCAGGAAACAGAGGATTGTTCTTTGGGTACAAATTCATCAAATCAATTTAGAAACAAGTTCATAGAACGGTAATTATTATAATTATTATTTTTAATATTGTGGGTAAAAAAAGTATTAATTTGATTCATTTTTTATAATACATACCACATGAATTCACTTTAAAAACACAGTTCAGTAGATGTAAATTATGTATTTGTATTTTATTTCAAGTTCAATGTTTGCAGTTACAGCTTTAAGAAATTAAAATGGATAAAATGGTTAGCCTTTTGCATCTTTGGCTGGATAATTGCCCATCTTTTAGGTGTAACAGTGTGGGAAGCTCCTTGATTTTAGGCAAAGAAACCAAAGAATTGAAGAAGCAGGAGACAAACTTGAGTGTGACTCTGTCAGCTACTCAGTCCACCAATGAGTAGCAACCCAAGTGACTGACGAACTGAAGACCCAAATATCTGCCAAAGCAAACATAAAAAGATGCTAAAGAAACCCAGTTTGAAACCAAACTTTTTTGTTCAGCAAGCCTATCAGATCACAGACATGATATGTATTTATTTTATTATATGAAGGCTTTAAAAATGCTGCTTCAGACATGATAATCAGCATTTTATTTACATTTTCAGCATTTGTTCAGCGGCTTTCTACAATTAAATTTTTTTTAAATTAATTTCTACGTTAAATCAGTTTTTAATTATCTTTGTTGTATTTTTGCAGGTATTTGAAGGAAAAACAGAAAAATCTTCATGTGTTTTTATTACTGCCTCTTAACCAAGAAACTCAAACGGAACAGTTATCTGGAACTGCGCTGCATATTGCAAAGACTTTAAAGCTCTGCTGTTGTGTAGAGGTCTACCAGCCCTGGGGTCATGAGGATTTAGTTGAAATGGCCTTTCTTCATCTAAAGTATAATCTTCAGACTAAAATGACTGGTGTTAAAGGTAAGTGTAGTTCCACTTGCTGTTCAATTTTCTGTTTTCCCACCATCTTGACCATCGCCGTGGATGGTCTGATTGATCTTGTACACACCCCAGGGATTCACATGCCAACAGTACCTGGGATTTGAACCCTAGATCTCCGTGGTAGTGGGCTAGCAAAATTTAGAAGATACAAGGTTGGGTTAAAAACAAACAGGTCGCAGGTTCAAGCCTCACCACCACCACCAAGTTGCAAGTATTGGGCCCTTGAGCAAGGCCCTTAACCCTTGATTGCTCAAACTGTATTCAGTCAAATTTGAACAAGACTCTAGTACAAGACCCTTAACTTGGTCAGACCAACTTTTTTACATAATTACAAATAAAAATCCAGTACATTTTAAATTGATCAGCAATTGTTTCCGGCTACAGTGATGTGTTTACAGTGATGAAACTACTTAATTTCTTTCTTTAGCTGACAAGACCTTGGTGGAGAGTATTGCTCAGGCAATGGCTTTAATACACCATTCTGCAACAAACTATGCCTCAGCGTTCTTAAATATTCAGCCGTATGGCCCAAAGACCTACACAGAGTTAATAGCATACTTTTATCACATCTGCAACCATCTTCTTGAACAGGAAGGAGAAAACTCCAGACGGTAAACCATGATAATGTGTTTTTGTACAATGCACCTAATTCCTTTGATCGTAATATAAAAGCATTAATGTTTAACATTAGGATGGCAGTAGTTCAGGCCCGTCTGAGGGACATGACGCATACAGCCCAGCAGTACACCCAAGAGGTTTTAAGGCTTAAAGGCAAATTTAATGACACTCAAGAGGTATTTACATCTGTTTCAAACATGTGTACTGGTTTAATCACTGTTTTAGGAACAACTTGTTCAATCATGTGACTGCACCATAATTGATAATAGTGAATCAATAGTGCTCTGAAATATTTCCTCATATACATCTTTATTCTAATCATGTTTCAGCATCTTAGCCAATTGAAAAAGTTCGTTGACACTGAGTGTGCAATTTGTGAAGAAACCCAGCAGCGTTGCCTGCTAGAAAATGGTCAACTTTCTTTACTAGA
The DNA here is from genome assembly GCA_034509265.1 of Microcambeva bendego. NCBI lineage: Eukaryota > Metazoa > Chordata > Actinopteri > Siluriformes > Trichomycteridae > Microcambeva > Microcambeva bendego. Next base: position 13,933,397 of record JAYDZG010000021.1, read on the forward strand.
AGAACAGTTAGATAAAGCGTTAAAACCTGAAGAAGATTCTTCCAATCAGGTCAGACTAACTTATTTATATCAGCCTAAATATGTGAACTTGTCTAGCCAATGTACTGGCACAAGTATTTTAAAGTTACAAAGGCAATAGGCATATGTGCTGAAACTTCCTATCTGGATCCACCACTGGCAGATAGAAAAATGTAGCTGATGGATGTAGTCCTGTCACACATTTGGCAGAACGAGATTGCCAGCGTGCACAGGAGAAAAAAAAGTATTAACCAGAATAACTGACCAGAGTTTTCTTTTTAGGTGGACCAGTTATATGAGGCATCTCTTAATGCCCTGCTATCTTTGAATCAGTCCGACTTGGATGAGGTGCGACACTACAGACAACCCCCGGATGGAGTGGTGATGCTGATAAACGCAATATGCATGTTGTTTAATCGCCCCTCTAACTGGGAAAGCGGCAAACATCTTTTCGGACAGGCCAATTTCATACAGGTCTGGGGTCACGTAATTGTTTTTAAATCCTGCTTATTAATAAAAGTTTCGTTTTGCAAGGTTTATTTTGAAAAACTGCTTTGAACGACAAACTTGTTCACTCAGGATCTGGAGTTCTTCGACCGCTCGAACTTGAGCAACCAGACTTTTTACAAGCTGGGCGAAATCGTCCACTCGCCCAACTTCCAACCCAACATGGTGCGTCTCGTGAGCCGGGCCTGTGAATCTTTGTGCCGCTGGGTGCACGCGGTGTACCGCTATGCCTGCGCTCAGCGTCACATAGCCCCGCAGGAGGCTCACCGGGACTATCTGAGGAACTGCATGGACGAAATCCGTTCTCGGTTGCGGGTGGCTCGGGTGCAGGAGGAAACCGCAAGAGACAGGTTGGAGGAAACTAAGAGGCAAGAACAGGTTGTGAGTAATGTGTTGGAGGGTCTGGCAACCCAGCTGGAATACAGTAAAGCAAAGCAGAAGCAGGCTGCTGATGTGATCGAACAGTTGGGTTATTACATTTGGAAATGGAACGCAGATGAAAAGGTAAATTAAATTGTAAGATACTTTTGGACGTTTTACGAGACAAAACTAAAATGTTTATATTTCTTTTTTTATTTCTTCAGGAAATAGAAATAAATATCCAAGTCATTCCAGGTGACGCACTGCTATTAGCTGCCTCAATAACCTATTTGGGCCCGTTTGGGCCGGACATCCGTCTGGATCTCCTAGACAAGTGGCATGCAATGTGTCTCACAGGCAAGATTGACCTTAATCCCAAAGACCCAAGAAAATCCCTTCTGCATGGACAGTTCATTTCTTCTGAAGATTCTCGGTTTGTCCCGATCCCAATAAGAATGGAAATTCAGAGGATCGTGGCTCGAGCTGTTGGGGTCAGCGACACAGGGCTTCCCCGTCTCATGTTAAAACTGCTGCTGTGGGGAAGAAGATCTCAATGGTCTCCCCACATTGTTTTACTGGCAGATACACAGCAACAGGAGAAGCTCAGTTTCAGAGAAAGGTTACAAACAGGTGCTCACCTTAGTTTTGATGTCTATATTATAATGTTGTAGTGAATTACAACTAATTAAGACTAATTATCGCTTCACATTTTAATGAGTGGGATATATTACACAACAAGTGAACATTTTATCCTCAAAGTCAATGTTAGAAGCAGGAAAAATTAGTTCGACAAATTGTGATGGCTATTCTTCTGGATCAGTACATATGCAAAACCGCAGCTCTCCTGGGGTGTTCCCGGTCTTGAGTGGTCAGTCTCAGTAAAAAGTGGTCCAAGGAAGGAACAGTGCTGAACCAGTGACCAAGACTCTTTTGCTTGAGACAAATTTCTTAGTTAGTGCTGGTTCTGATCGAAAAGGTGTCAGAATTCAGTGTATCACAGGTGCAGGATTGTTTTGGAAGCAAAAGGGGGACCAACATATATAGGGAAGGGGGGTCATAATGTTATTCCTTATCTGTTTGTTATGTAACCCTGGTATTAATAAATCCATCCCGAGTATCAAACATTAATTTCTAATTATGCTTTTAATGCTCCTAGGCCAGATCTCACAGATGGATGACGAAGCACAAAATGAAAATGAGTATGAGATCGTTGTGTCTGCTGATGACCCGGAATTGCTTTGTAAAATCAGTCAAGGGGCAAAGACAGGTTGGTCACCTCTGCTATTGTAGTAGCAAGTTCTAGTAAATAAAGGGACAAATTTTAATGAGGTAACACTGTTGTACATTTACAGGGTTAAAAGTGCTGGTTACTGAGATAGAATGTCTCGAGCCTTGTGAAGAGTTTCTCAACAAGTTGGATTGGCGAACTGGAAATCTCTCTCTTGGTCAAGTTGAAGCACCTCATTCTGAATTTCAGATGTTTCTTATGACTGCCCTACCAGTACGAGCACTTAAGGATGGTGAGATGGTTTCAGAGCTACTTTCAAAAATCATTGTCACATAATGACACTAGACGTTTTTTTTACCCTATTTTTGCTCGTCGACTGGACAATGGCTCAAAGACTCTCGCTCGCTGTGCGTGAATGGTTCACTGATATATCTAGTATGCTAGATATCTGGATGGGTTAGCCAACTGGCAGTCAGTTCTGTGTCGAACTCCAGTCAATGAGAATGCATAAGGGTTTGGAAACACAGGACGGGCAAAAAGGGCAATTTCTTTTAGAATACATCGGCATACAGTCAAGTTTTACAGTATTGGTAACCTTATCGTTCATACCAAATCATTAAACCAATGTTGCATTCACTTCCAAATCACTACACACTACAGCATGGCTGGTCATGTTGCCAGATTCACTTGTGGAAATTTTTTTTTTCTATCTGTTTCTACGCTGTACGTTGTTTCTCAGACGTAGTTTCATTTAACCCCGGTCACTTCTGTGTGTGTTCTCGAGACGTAGTTCGGGAGACCAGACCGACTCATCCTGCTCATATGGTGGTTTTCACACTACACCATCTGACCTAAAGTTGCAAAAGATCTAGTCACATAGTGTGAACTCAGCGACCTGGCAACTCCAAAAGTTGTGTATTGTGAATTTGGAAAAGACAGCCTCAAATAATGACTTTTTTCATTTCTTTTATCAGAGATTCACCCCTTAATACTAGCAAACGTTAAAGTCATCGATATGTCTCCAAGTACATCAGAAATCCAGAGTGTTATTCTGTCTGACATGATACAGTCAGAGATGATCAGACATTGGCAGTTGCAGAGAGAGAAACAAGTTCTTCACGAAAATCTCAGCCGTGAAGAGGTACCAGAATTAATAGTATTATATTTTTATTTTTGCCTTCTTTATTTTTGATTAAAGTACAGAATTCAGCTCGGGTGCATTTCTATTGTTCCAGGCTTCTCTGATGAAGTTGGTCCTGGAGTGGCCCATCCCATTTCTGCAGAATCAAGAGTTTTTTCAACACGTGTCAATATGTTGGACAGCTACACTGAGTCTTCAAGCAAAGATTCAAAACCTGGTGAATGAACTAGCCGCTCATAATGAACTACTGAAGGACTTTGATGGCATAGCAGCACTAGCCACGGCTTTCTATAAAGCTCTCCAAGACGTTGGACGCCTCTCATGTTTCTATTACTTTCCCCTGAGCGATTTCTTGCTCACTTTAAAGGGAACGCTGGACCTAAAGGATCATTCAACAAGGTTAGAAGTTTCACACAGGATGGTGTCCCAGATACTTGCTCGATATACACCCGGCCTGTCCAAGACTCATGCAGAAATGCTCCAAATGCTTCTGTGTGTCGAGTTCCTCATGCAAAATGAGGGCTGCTCCGAGACAGAACGGGTCATCTTCCTCAAAGGAATTAGCAACATGCAATCAGCAGATCTCCCACAATTCCTTGAACAGTCTGCTTCTGAGCTTCCCAACTGGATACCACCCAATGCAAAAGCAGCCGTCATTCTCCTGGAGAAAGTCCCATCTTTCCATGGTCTGGTTTCCTCTTTAAAGAATTCTTCCAGGCAATGGCAAGAGTACTTCCGCTTCCCTTCATCCACTGTGGTCGGACCCGCCCCTTGTCAGTCGTATTGCCACCTCACAATGTTCCAGCGTGCCATTCTTTGGAAGACACTCTGCCCGCAGTGGCTCGCCGCAGTGGCTGATGATCTGTATGCTTGTCTGCTAGGCAAGTCTGTGGACTCTTACGCAAGTGTTCCAGAATTAATCTCGGACTTCTTATCCAGAAGTGACGGTCCTGTCATTATAACCATCAGTAGTGATTCAGGCAGTATCCATCCTCTCTACTGGATTAAGCAAGTTGCTTCTTATCCAAAAAATGAGAAAGGGGTAAGAAAATAAAACATACTTTCATAATAATAAAAATAAGAATAATAGAAGACCACAAACAGGTGAAGTGAACATTCCCTGTTAGTGGGTGGGATATATTGTATATATAGTTGATGTTAGAAGCTTGTGGGGTGTTCCCGGTCTGCAGTGGTCAGTATCTATCAAAAGTTTTCCAAGGAAGGAACAGTGGTAAGCCGGCTACAGCTTAAACAGCTGGTTCTGATAGTCAGAGGTCTAAAGGGAGCAGCAGTAGGGAGACCAACATAATATTAGGAAGGTGGTCATGTTATGCCTGATCATTGTTCGATCTGATCCCTGCCTTATTTAACAATGATCATTTATCTGAATTTTTCTGTTCATAATTTTGAATAGGTGAAGGTGATGGAAATTTCTTTTGGATCTCAATGCCCAAAAGACCATGTTCTCTCATCAATTGATGCAGCTGTTCAGAATGGTCATTGGCTCGTCTTCAATAACTGCCACCTGCTGGATCACTGGAATGTCGAAGTGGTTAATCGTCTGAAGCGGCAACTGATGTCCCGTCCAACTCAAGGTTTATGTTTATACATGATGCTTAAAAATGCTTGCAAATATGTTTTTTTACAAGCTTTTGGTTGTCCAACAGATCTGAAAGAAGATGCAGAGTTTCCGCAGATTGTAGACAATGCTGGTCAGGTTCATCCTCTTTTTCGACTGTGGTTTATAACAAAAAACAACTCTCCATGTTCAGTTCCAGGTATTTAATTATATAATGAACTTTTTTCTGTCATATTAGACTAAATTGCTTTTAAACAAAAAAAATATGTTTAATTGTTTTAGTATTGTAGACTTTTGTATGACGTTTTTCCAACTATAGCTGGCACTGTGTTGCGTGTAAAAATCGCCTTTAGTTTCCAACTTAACCAATTAAACAATTTAGTTTATAACTGGAGTCCATAAAAGAATTGATTGCTACCAACCACAGTAATCCATAAATTTACAGCAATGTAAAAAATGCTAAAACTTCTCAACAAGCAATAAAAGTAAGCAAAATCTGCCAGCACAATGTAAAAGCATGATCTTCAGTTATTTGGTTGCAGTTCTTAATGCTACAGAGGGCACAACCGCTTAAGATTTGAGGGCAGTTAGTTTTTTGTGAGTGATATAGGGGTTGCATAGCTTCCAGCTTTGTATTTAGTGTATTCTCATGCTCGTGTTTTGAGTATTTATTTACGTAGCTTTATAGCAACTGTTGGTGTGTGACATAAAAGACTATTAGCTGCCTAAGCATAAACATGTACGTCTGATGACCTGTGTGTGATTTGAATTCCATTCCAGCGTTTGTGAGGATGCGTGCCTTGCATTTGGTGTTTGACTCACACTGGGACCTGACAGATGAGCTTTGCTGTTCTCTGAGACTAGTAACGTCTTCAGGTTCTCCAGCCACTACAGCTCAACCCAGTTCAAATGCCATGGAAACCGTTATTCAATTCGCCATCCTTCATTCTGTCTTACTACAGAGACAAAAACTCAGGAATCTGGAGCAACATATTTACAAATGGTAATGAACATGTGCATTATTTTAGCTTTCCTAATGTTGCAGAATGTAAAATGCACTACATTGAGCATCATATGTAGCATCATAAAACTTGCCACTGAAAGCTGGTCATTAATGCATTTACTTTTTTTCTTTTGCTCGGTAGCATTTGTGAACACCACTTTTTATCTGGGCTCTAGTATATCCGAAATAAGACGATTTAAAAACAAAATGTCCATTTCAATGTCCCTCTAAACACTGCTCATTTCTGTACATTTTCCTTAGGACTGAGGAGGACCTGCTGGCTCTAGTTGATGCACAAGTCCACATTGCGAATCAATGCAGTGACCCCAGTGCTGCACTGGAATACATTGCTGGTATGACCATTGACCTCCTTCATTTTAGCATTGTTCAGGTCTAGTAATTACCACAGACGTGCCATCGGGCCATAAGGATAGGCCATAGGCAAATATACTAAAATAGGCAAGCTCTAGCTCAGTAGTTAAGGCACTGAAACTAGTAATCAGTAGGTTACAGGTTCAAGCCCTACCCCTGCCAGGTTGCTTCTTTTGGGTCCTTGAGCAAGACCCGTAAAACACAATTGCTCAGTTTTTCACTGTAGACAAAACGTAAATGTACCAAAACTATGTGAACACCATTGCTAACACTTCAGGGTAAATGTTTCTTCCACACCTACCACTAAGGACACTCATGGTGTCCTCATTATTTTGTTATTTCTGCCTACAGCTCACCTGATATATGGTGGTCATGTGTCTAACCCTGCTGACCTAGAAGCTGTAAAAGCAGTGTGCCGAGTTTGTCTATCTCGTCCACTTCAGTCATGGGGCAGTGGATTTCAAACTCTCTTTAAAGTGATGCACAGGACTGGACGCCTCGGTAGGCAAAGACGTTCAACTATTGTGTTCTTCCATGGTAACCAAGATACTAAATGCTAGATACTAAAACATGGTGCAAAACTAAGGCTGGAGATACATAATACTTGGCTAGCTTTTATGCTTAATTGAGTGTTAGAACATAAATTGATGGTTTTGCTTCACTTCTAGATGATGTCGATCTCCTGAAAGACCTACAGCACAGTCTCCAGACCTCTCTATACAACGCCGCTCCACCACTTCTGGGCTTCAGTGGAGAGATGACCAGTGAGCTGATCAAATTCAGAAGTCAAAAGCTAGACATCCATCTCCTTGAGTCACAAGGCTGTTTTGTTGGTCATCAAGTGCTTCTCGAATATACAACGGCTCAAGAAAGTTTGCAAGCCTTGCAGGATAAACTGAAATCGAAGCAGGAGAACAGAGGAGTTGCTGTTGGAGTGGGATCACAAGGAGCGCGGCATACTTTCCTTCAGGCCGAGTGGGAGAACCTTGTTGCGATGGTGTCCCGCTTGCTTAAGTGTGTTTCTCAGTCAACAAAAGGCCATTCCGCTGCTCTGGGTCTAAGATCATCAGCCATTAAGAACTTGGAGACTCGGGCAGACCTGCTGCATGCATACTTAGAGATGGAGACCGATGGTTCAGCTTACGTGTACAATTTATCCGCCTTTGGGAACCCTCGTGGGTTTCTAGCAACCTTGATCAGAGAGAGAGTCCAAATCCAACAGGGAGATTTCAGCCAGGTTTATCTCCATTTTCAGGTAAAATAACAACAAGTACGTAGCTTTTCTGAAACGTGTATTCAATTACTCTGTCTATAATTTAAGTTTGTCTCAAAAACCATCAATTGTGGCAAGTATGTAACCGCAGAGACAACTCTAAAGGGAGCAATTACTTTTCAAATCATTGTAATGGTTTTACACCCTATTCCGATTGATCACAGGGGGATTCCGATTGATCACAGAGGGAATATAGATGAATATAGATTATGGAATATAGATTATGGAATATAGATTTCATAATATAGATGCTTTTTCATTTATCATGGATTTTAAAGATGTTTCAGACATTTATTTATCAATTGTCGTTTTTCAGACTAAGCAAGTCTAACATACTATCACATCCTCAGGTCCTACCTGCTACAGAGTTTCCAGCCTCAAAGCCCTCTAGTGGGATCTACCTTTCAGGACTGGAACTACACGGAGCATTGTGGAATACGCATCTCGGTGCTCTGCAAGACACCCTCTCATCTAAGCCTTGTCCTTTTCCTCTACTCTGGGTCAGCTACTCTCCTAACAGCACAAAGTCCAGATCCTGCCCTGTGCCTGTCTATGACTGTCCTCTATACCTGCAGAGTGAAGACAGAGACTCGAGCCAGTCAGAAACAAACATGGTCACTCATGTTCCACTTCAGACAAACTTAGATCCGATAGTATGTACACTGAGGGGTGTAAAATTAGTCAGTACACTTGAAAAATACAAGTTCTTTTATTGAATTATACACCCCGGGCAGCCTACAGCAGAAAAAAATGGCTTCAAGTGTGCTTAATGGGAAGCATCCTTTCATCTTGGCTATGGGCTTTCAAGAAGCCTTTGGGATGTGTCTGTATAGCAGGTACATCCTTCATCAGTCTTCAAGGGCTTTCTAGACGATTTATGGTTTTGTCAAAATAGGCTCTTAGCGGACAACAAGAGTTCACATTTCACACTGAAACTGATATGGGCTTTTCTCAAACTGTTGCAAATGAATTGGAAGCTTTTTGTTAGAAAATACATGGCAAATAGATATAAAATATGCACCGAATAAAATTTTAGTCACATCTGATTATTAAAGAAACAATAAACACGTGCACATTATATTCTGTTTAATGAATATACAGAACTCATAATGCAAAGTAAAACGCAACTTGCCTTTCCGGGCATCATAGTAAAATATACTTTGTACGTAACGATGTCAACACCGTCTGCATTCACGTTTAATGCATCTAGCGTTTCTTGTACAAACAAGGTTTGAGTTCAAGTTTTATTTTCTTTACATTGTCAGGAACATCTTTTGACTTGGAGAACTCGAATGAGTAGAAGTGGCTGTTTTCAGTGTCCTGAAGGAAGTGAAATGAAAAAGACAAATACAATTATGTTAACATAATAGATATACAAATGGGAGGAGTCTATAGGTGGTGTAGCAAATTAACGGTGGATATTAAGTTCATGATGGTTTAATCATATGACCCAACTTTAGGTTGAATAATTACGACGTGTTAAAATAAAACTCCCAAAGTCAAACTAATTCATTTTTTATTATTCGACACAGTGGATCGTGGTCGGCATTATCGACCTGCGGATCGAACCCAGGACCTTCTTGGTGTGAGGCAACAGTGCTATCCACTTAGCCACAAATTGTTGGGGTGGTAATTAAAAAAAAAAAGACAATAATGGTTGCACTAAATCAGTATTTTTAATAATATAAAGTGGTTCAACAAAACAAACCTATATAATGGAGTAATTAATGTGCAGGTTCAGTGGAATCTTACCTTACTGATTAATTTAAAGCCCAGACGTGATAAAACTCCCGTAAACTGGCGAATATCCTCAAACCTGCTCGCAACTTCTGCCACTTTAAGAATACCTCTACAACAATAAACAATCAATATGTATTTTTAGCACAAAAACAAGTGAAGATACATGTGAAGCTGTGAAGGAGTGCAAATCAAGGTTCAGCCAGCCAGAAATCTGATGCTTATGATCGTCTTTCTTTAACTAGCGTTTTGAATTCAGGCGTATAATCAGACAAATGTTTACCCCGTCACCAGAACTCTGTTTGCCTCTGCCAAAAAGTCAGTGATGTTGGTGCCCATGAGAGATAGACAGAAAACTGCGATGTCCACAGAAGAATCTGGAAGCGCCACCTGTAAAGAAACAAAAACTATAAGTTACTCTCTGCAAGGTGATTCTGAAGTTCTGTGCACACTGACATAATGACCACTGACAACTGAAAATAAAAGCACTGATCTCTCATCTCAGCACTATTAGTGGGTGAGATATATCATGTTAGAAGCAGGAAAGAATACTCTGCTTGTGTGGTGGTCCTGGTCTGAAGTGGTCAGTATCCGAGGAATGACGAGTGGTAAACCAGTGAGGCCAAGGCTGACCGATGCAAATGTGGCGGCAGGCTCACAGTTTGTTTCATATGGGGCAGCAAAGGGAGACTAACACTATTAGGATGGTGGTGAAAATGGCATGCTATAATAAGATATCACAAGAGAAAGTACTTACATTAGACATATCGCAGACCGTGACCAGGTCACAGACAGGAGCCAGATCGAAGCAGTGCACTTTGTTTTTCACACTTCGTTTAATCTTACAGTCCCCACAACCAAAGTCGGCCACGACCAAGGACGGCGGTCTGACGGGATTAAACGAAGAGAACACAACCCCTGATTGTTTTAGTTACTTGGCTCAGACTGGAACAACAACAGCAGCACATTAAAGATACATAAATTATAAAAATATTTATTTGTTAATCCAAGCATTAGGATTTTACCCACGTAGTAGGTAGCACCGTCGCCTCACAGCAAGACGTCCAATCAATCCTCATGTGGTTCGATCCGGGTCCTTTCTGTGTAGTTTGCATGTTCTCCCCATGTTCGTATGGGTTAATTTGAGAAACTGAATTGTCCTATAGGTCTATAGCCACTAGGATGCATAAAGCAGTGCATTGGTCCCAAAACCAGATAAATAGGAGTGTTGTGACAGGAAGGGCATCCGGCGTAAAAACTATGCAAAGTCGATAATGCGGACCGTGATCCACTGTAGCGACCTTTAAGGGGAGCAGCCGAAATGTTTTATATCATTTACTTTATTCAATTCACCTCACTATGTTTTTGGACTGTGGGAGGAAACCGGAGCAAACAGAGGAAACCCACGATGACACCAGGAAAACGTGCAAACTCCAGATAGACAGGAACTGAGACCAGGACCTTCTTGCTGTGTGACGACAGTCTTTCACACTGAGCCCCCGTGCCTGCGTATATTCTAAAAAAAAATCGACTCACTTCTTCTGAATAAAGGAGATGATGGAGTCGAGCGGGTTCGCAGGCCAGTGTTTGACTTGTGCCGTGTAGCCTTTGTGGTAGATCCCGATGGCGTCGGGGTCCTGCTTGAACATGCGCTTGGCTTCACCGCTCGTCGAGGTGTACAGCAGTTCGTTGATGTAGCGGAACCGAGCCGACTCTAACCGCTTCTCCATCCGAGACCTTAAGATGCTGGAACGATCAGGGACCTTTTGCTCTTCCACTTCATCCTGCTTTTTTTTCAAATCCTGCACCACGTCTTCCTGTGGCGTGTTATTCTTGTTGTTAATGGCATGAGTGTTTAAGATGTGCCGTAATTTCTTTGCCTTGAGCTGAAGATGTGGATCCGTTTTGACAGGCTTTAGTTTTTCAGCCGGGTTCGTTTTGGGTTCTGTTAGTTTAGTCTGGTTTCTGCCATTGCATTGTTTATCTGTTACAGCTTTAATCTTTTTAGATTTTAATTTACTGGAAGGTTTGACGATATTATCCGTCTCTCCTGAAGCAAGCTTCTCATTCGGCACTTTCTTCAGTTCTGACTTCTGCTTCACACTCTCCTTTGTGACCTTGTCTGCACTGTTGAGGAATTTATTCTTACACCGTCTCTTATTCTTTGTTTTGTTCTTCCACTGCTGTCGAGTCAACATTTTCTCGGTAGGATCTTCTGTTGCGCTACAACCCGTCTCTGACGTATTCGCTCCTTCCATTCCTTCATTGTCTCGTTGTTTCTGCTTTGGTTTTACCCGTCGCTTCTTTACAGGCGTTTTCCCCACCTCGACTTCTCCTCCCTCCACATTCTGCTCATGTTCGGTTCCCGTACCTGAGCTCTTCCTCCGTTTTTTGGTCTTTTTCTTCTTCTTTTTTGGAGAGTGGGGAGAAGACTGGTGTTCGTCATCGCTGCCTTCAAGAGGCTTTGAACTCTCCCAGTCTGGAATGGAACCTAACATCTGGAGAGTTCGCTTAAGGCAGAGCTTGCTTATTGGCTTGTGCTGGTCGGTTCAAAATAAAGACAGACATGTAGACGTATAGTTAAAGAACAGTAATTCAAAAATGTTAATGCATGTCATAAAGGTACAATGATTTCTTGGAATGTATTTAGTCTAAGGGTTTAGGAGTCTTAAGGCCAATATTGTATCACTATACTGTAAAGTCCTGGAAAAAATTGAGACTTCAAAATTATCCCTTTTTTTAATGTGACCAAAACAAACAGTGTTGTTTTATTCAACTCTAATTATTATTCTAGTTTAAAGAATAAAACAACACTGTTCATTTAGGTCAAACATACATCCATAGCTTGAGAGTAGAGACACTGAAATTGTTATTACCAGAAAGCACTCCTTTATTAAAGCTGAGACTATTTCTAAAAATGTTTTAACACGTTTTTGGCACACTTAACCACATTTTTTGGAAAATGCAGCTGATTCTAGGTTTTTCCCCCCCAGAGTGACTAATAAGTGATACCTTTCCAATACGTGGTTTAGTTATCACAGGACAGGTCTGTTCAGCTGACACAGCATCAGTCCACTCCTCCTCAGCAAACATGTTCTTAAACACACGAACAACCTTAGAAATCAATCATACAGCAAAATGTATCCACAAACCTGTCACACGGGTAGCTGCTAATGACAACAGATCAAAGTAGACACTGACCTCGACTCAGGCGATCCTGGATCCTGTAATGATCCCGAATTTAATCAACTCGATTTACGCAAAATACCCCGAAATAAATCAAAGTTCGATTTCAATTAGCCCTGAAATGAAATGTTGAATCAGTACACACGCAGAGACCATGTGGTCAGTGTTTACATCCGGGTCGCTCCACTCTCTTCTTCGGAGATCAGTGAATAGAAACACAAAGCTAATACTGCCACCTATCGTTTTAATTGATCTACAAACGCTCATCGAGCGCTTCATTAGAAACCTACTGAATATAGCGGATAAATAGTACTGAAGTCCTCGGTAGTACTCGGCACTTTCTGTGTGGAGTTTGCATGTTCTCCCTGTGTCCGAGTGGGTTTCCTCCAGGTACTTCGGTTTCCTCCAACAGTCCAAAGACATGCTACCAGGTTAATTGGAGACACTGTATCGTCCTGTAGGTTTACCCAGCCGTGTAACTGGAAACAGCTGCACGCCGGTCCCAAGCCCGGATAAATAGGGAGGG
>JAYDZG010000021.1:13978155-13989540 GCA_034509265.1 Microcambeva bendego
GAAAGTGAGCAACTGAACAATGTTTATGGTTTTGAATTGGGAAGGTGTCTATATACTTTTGTCCATAAAAGCCCTGTAATCTGTTGATCATTATTGTACATTAACGTGCCCAGATTCCTCACTGTTTAGAAATACATCATCTAAATGTGTTGTTTTAAAGTTCCCATTATTTAATATTCTGCTACGCTTCATTCTCACAGGTTGGCGCTTCTTTATTCGCCAGCAACATAGGCAGTGGCCATTTTGTTGGCCTGGCTGGTACAGGTGCTGCCAGTGGGATCGCTGTCGGAGGATTTGAATGGAATGTAAGTTGCCAAAAAGTTCATGTCTTTGAGAGGTCTATCAAAATGAAGACAAAGAAATATGAAGAAAACAAAACAAAAGGAATGCAATTCATTTAAATAAATAATATCAGACCTACTGTGGAATCTGGTTATAAGAGCATCATTTAAATGTATTATTTATTAAACAATACATCACCTTATTTACTTTGTTGTCTTTGTTGGTTGGTGCTGTATTTTAGGGTCAAAACACCTGATCATTCTCCCACTGTTTGAACACTCTCACACCACTTTAATATTGTGGTTGGGTATGGTGAAAAATGTATTATAATTTATTTAAAATGCTTTGAAAATAAAGCATTTCTATGATGTCATTAGAATAAAATGACAGGATTTGTTAAACTATTATTAATAGAAATCATTGATGCTCTTTTGTCAGGCTTTATTCATCGTACTGCTGTTGGGATGGCTGTTTGTTCCAGTTTACTTAACAGCTGGAGTAAGTGACAATTTTATCTGTTAAGTAAATAAAGTTTACTTAAGAAACTGGGATTATCTTCGAATTCACAGTTTCTGATAAATTTTTAAAATTAACATTCCAACCACATTCAATAGGTGATCACAATGCCACAATATCTGAAGAAGAGATTCGGAGGGACCAGAATCAGCCTTTATCTCTCAGTCATCTCTCTTTTCCTTTACATCTTCACAAAGATTTCTGTAAGTACAATCTGAAACCAAACTAACTTTGTTTGGATATCATGCACGATATAACACCTTGGGAGATTGTTTCTTTTCAGGTGGACATGTTCTCTGGGGCTGTGTTCATACAGCAGGCGCTTGGATGGAATATCTACATTGCGGTCATTGCTTTACTGTCCATCACGGCCCTCTATACAGTCACAGGTACAAATTATATCAAAATCAGCATGTTTCCTCTGTGGCCAGTTAAATTGATGTAGATATAGTTTAAGGTGGACTGTATTATCTGACAACAATATTCCCTTTCTGCATTTAGCAGACACCTTTATCCAAAGTGAATTACAGTACAGTCACCCTATACAGTCTGAGCAATTCAGGGTTAAGCCTTGCTCAAGGGCCAAACACTGGCAATTTAGCAGTGGTGAGGTTTAAACCGACATCCTTCGGATTACTAGCGTTGTTCCCTAACCACTAAGCGACAGCTTGGATTCAACTGTGGTTAAGGTTTCGGTTTCCTTCAGATTCCCCAAATCTTATGTACGGTAGATGCTAAAAATGAATAAATTATTATTTTTGGAATGTGTATAAAGTAGTGCACTAAGGTTTCTCCCCATTGACTGAGTATTTTTTAAGGTTGTGCTCCTCAATCAACAATTGTATTACATTATATTTCATTATGACATCCCAAAAGAGTTGCCTGGTTTTGAGATCAGATTGTACAGATTATTAGACAAACACTGTCTTTATGGATTAAACTTTTAAACCCCCTAAGATATGGGTTTGTTATTATTCACAAATGTGCCCTGCAGGTGGGTTGGCAGCTCTGATGTACACGGACACTGTCCAGACCTTTGTGATCATCGCTGGTGCCTTCGTCCTAATGGGCTACTGTACGTTCATGTTTTTCATTCGATGATGTCACATAAATGACATCTCATATGACATCATCTCAACCTTATTTGAATGTTTTTATAACTGTTCTCATCAACAGCTTTTCATGAGGTTGGAGGCTACAATGCCTTACTTGAGAAATACAGCTCAGCGCTACCTTCGCTAAGGGTGTCCTCAGATCCTCAACTCAATATCTCCGCACACTGTTACACACCACGTGATGATGCCTTCCATCTGCTGAGGGATCCTGTGATTGGAGACTTGCCGTGGCCTGGTGTGCTGTTTGGAATCGCTATAGTAGGAGGATGGTACTGGTGCACCGATCAGGCAAGTCATGCCAAAATTGCAGCCTTGCAATATTCTGATTAGCTAATACATTAGGACCACCTGCTCAAATGGTGTCAAAACCACCTTGACCAACCAAAACCTGAACTCCACAAGATATATGAAGGAAAAACATTGCATTGGTTGTAATATTCTGGCTCATCAGTGGAAATAAAATTTCGATTTTAATAGCTCAGATAACTTATGCATTTTTGAAACAGGTCATTGTGCAGCGGTGTTTGGCTGCCAGAAGTCTGACTCATGTCAAGGCTGGGTGTATTCTTTGCGGTTACCTGAAACTTCTCCCCATGTTCCTCATGGTGTTTCCTGGCATGATCAGCCGAGTGCTGTACCCTGGTAATTCATCCAGTTTAATTAGACCTTTCTAATATCCATTGGATATATTTTTAATTATTTTTTATTTTTTAATTAGATGAGGTCGGGTGTGTGGTGCCAGAAGAGTGTAACAAAGTGTGTGGGACAAAGGTTGGCTGCTCTAACATCGCTTACCCTAAACTGGTGGTCTCTGTCATGCCCAGCGGTGAGTTTTGTCAGCTTTATTTGCTTTACTTCTTGAAATGTGCCTGATTTCTTTTACTTATGTCTGTGTTTGACATCTCAGTTTAAATCCTTGGGCGTTATTATGTAGTTTACCCCTCTTTGTAAAAAAAAATATTCATGGACATCATGGGTCAGAATTGACTGCTCTTACAAATAAAAAATGTAATCCACAACACAAAGTGAGGGTACCAAGAGGGTCTGCACTGCACCAAGAAACAATACATATAACAACATAAAACCTAGATTCAGTAATGCTGCCGTTTATTCAGTTGAATGTATTAGATTAATCTGATGCACTTTTCTTTGCTCTTTTTAGGTCTGAGGGGATTAATGCTAGCTGTTATGTTGGCGGCACTCATGAGCTCCCTAGCTTCCATCTTCAACAGCAGCAGCACTCTCTTTACTATGGACATATGGACTCGGATCAGGCCTCAAGCCAGAGACAAAGAGCTCATGATAGTTGGCAGGTAAGGATTGTATTACATTTTATGTCCATCCCTGGAACTGTGCTATACTGTGCATTCTGACACCTTCCTCACAGAACCAGCATTAATTTATTCAGCAGTTTGAGCTACAGCAGCTTAGGATCGGACCACACAGCTAGCCTTCGCCCCCCATATGCATCAATGAGCCTTGTTTGCCTATGACCCTGTTGCAGGTTTAAAACACCCCGCAAGAGCTGTAGTTTTGGTAATGCTTTGTCATCTAGCCATCACAACTTTCCCCTTGTCAATCTATTTTTCCTGTTTTTAACAGCAACTCTGAGCATAAAAGGTTCAATAGCTGCCTACTATATCTTACCCACTCACAAATGCCACGGTATCAGTGGTCATAATTATTATGCCTGGTCAGTGTATATCTGTACAGATAAGTCTATAATGGCTTTTCCCCTCTTATAGAGTATGGGTGCTGTGCATTGTTGCAATCAGCATTTGTTGGATCCCTGTGGTCCAAGCTGCTCAGAGTGGGCAGTTGTTTGACTATATCCAGTCAGTTACAAGCTACTTGGCCCCACCTATAGCAGCCGTGTTCTTCCTGGCTATCTTTGTGAAAAGAGTCAATGAACAGGTAAGAGTATATTTTTATACAAATGTACACCGGGTGTGTGTTCACAGACAAGATTAACTATTTCCTTTCAACTTTTGGATGTTGAACAAAATGCCCTACTAAATTTAAGCCAGTCACGGGCGGGGAATTAGATGGATGCCCCTCTCCCTTATCAGCTAGAACAGCCTCTGGTCTTTTGGTTAAATTTGAGATCGTGTCGTTTATTTGTATTTGTCCTGACGGAGATTTTAATGTAAGAATTATTTTTGGTAGGGTGCTTTTTGGGGCCTAATGGGAGGCCTGGCCATGGGCTTGTGCCGCATCGGGCCAGAGTTCTACTTTGGATCAGATAGTTGCCTCTTTCGCTCCAAATGTCCTACGGTCATTTGTGGTGTTCACTACCTGTACTTTGCGGTGCTGCTCTTCTTCTGTACCGGCATTCTGGTGATCCTCGTGAGCTACAACACACCGCCAATAGACGACCAACATGTAAGTGGATTTCTTTATGAAAACCTCGGTGTCTGTGGTCATGAACACACTCTTACCCATTTTCCCGATTCTCTGCCTAGCTTCATCGGCTAGTCTTTAGCTTGCGCCATTCTAAGGAAGAGAGGGTAGATCTGGACTGGGAGGAAGAGGAACGGGCAAGAAATGCCCGCAGAGCAGCAGAAGAAAAGAATAAAGCCTTCCATGTTGATGAAAGTATGACATCCAATAACCAAAAATTATGTTACGTATGCTATTATGCACTAATGACCCACTTTTTTTTTAGGCAAAAATGAAAGTAAGTCTGGAATCGGGCGCTTGATTGACTGGTTTTGTGGCTTAAGTGGTACTCAGGCGCCTGAGCCGACTGAAGAAGAAGTCAAAGAAGCATCTAAAGATCTGCCTGATATAAGTGAAGACCCTCTATGGAAGCACTTGGTCAATGCTAACGCTCTTATTATGATGGCGGTGGCTGTCTATTTATGGGGGTTTTATGCATGAGTGAAATGTAGTTACTGTATGTTCAGACTTAAATGTTTAGTATCATTTTGTTTAATTTTTCCACATAATTGAAGTGCTGATTCTGCTAACACTACAAATGATTGCTGTACTACTTAGCACTACTTTACCATTCAAAGCTGCACTAGTATGGTGCATATTAATAATAAATGATAATAAAACATTGTTAAAACATCCACAGCACATACTTTTAATTAAAATGTATTAAATAAAACAGAATGGCAAGTAGTCTTATTCAGATTTGGTATGTCAACGCGTCAAAGTGATAAGAATGAATGTAACAGACACCAGTTTTAAATATATTTTATTTACTTTAGAGGCAAAAAAATTCCCTATAGCATCAACTGACACTAAAAACCTACAACGGTCTCCCAAACCAAACGGCATCAGCTTTAATGGTGGCTCTCATTTGAAAGATTGTACAGATCGGTGGAGTGAGCGAAATGAATGGATTTAAGGCTGGAACCTGATGTTCTTTCACCAACGTGAAAATAAGACTGTCCTTTACTAGAGAGCCTGGCTGCTGCAGGACCACGGCAGACCAGAAATCCATCTCTTTAAATAGTATATTAATTTTTGAATGAAACTTTAAAAACCAGAGGAAAAAAAAAATAAAAATAATAAAAATAAAACAGTTCACGCATTCCCATACAACAAAGATGAACACACACGTAAGAATGAAAACGTAAGCGGTAGAACTGTTGATTACAAAGTGACATCAGGTATTTGTAAAGTGACATCATTTTTGCTTGTTTTGCCCTATGGTCAGCAGAGAACATTTGACACTCAACCTAAACTGTATGGGAGTACAGACAGGTAGACGTCTAGCCGGCAGATTTGGCAAGGTTGGGATCTCCTCGAGCGCTGGTTATAGCCAATTCGCAATTATACGTCAAGTACCATGCAGCAGACATTAACCTCGTTAGATCAGCGTTGGTTTTCACACTTGAGAATCACTCAGCATATCAAAGGAGTAAGAACCAAAAATGCTGCACTGCTAAAAACTCTTACCGACATGATAGCAAGGTTAACAAGCCGAGACAGGGAGAGTAAGTTACGACCTTTAATATTACAGTGGCGTGAGGTTTAGGCAGGTACAGAAGGAACCCAGGATCGACCCGGACCAGGCTTTTACCTCCCGTCTTCTCTTCTGGCGCGGGACTGAACCATGTCGCATGGCTGTACCCAATTGTTATCGTGCAGTCCGACTCTACAGCCGGGTGTGTCCTTGTCGGTGCGCCGGCAGCACATCCAGTACGAGCGTCCGTAAGGCAGGTCGTGGTGGTAAGGTTTGGGGTGCCAGCGACAGAGCGAGACATCACCCCGCTCGTACTGCCGCTTGCACTGCTTGCAGGGGTCGTCGCGGTACAGGGGGTCCTGGTTCCAGCGGGAATCGATGGCCCGCACACCGTAGGTCTCGATCAGGGCCTTAAAATCATGGCAGGTGCATTTCAGGGCGGCCAGAGCACGCGTGGGTAAATAGCTGAAGATGTTGACCATGATGTGGTCGGGAAGCATGAGCATGTACTGCCGGGGCTCCAGGAGCCGCTGGATCTGAAAGCGGATCTCCAGAAAGTCATGCGAGACGTGGCGGTAGAGGCGGCAGAGCGATTTATCGGGGCAGTCTTCCGCGCTGGTGATCGGGCTGGACGGCCTTTCGACTGCACCCATGACCGACCCGTTGTTACTGGCATGATCCATTGAGCATATTCCATTAGCAACCGTGGGACCACTTTCATCTTCAGTGGATGCAGTCTGAAGGAAGAACAGCTGGCCTGGTGGGGGTTCTTCAGAAGCGTCTGTTCGGGGAGCCCCACCAGGCACGGCGATGCAGACGGTTTCTTCCTGGACATTCTCTGTACTGTCCTTTCCGTAGAAAACGCACTGGTCTACTGCACCAGTGACGACAACTTCCACATGGAAGCCGGTCACCCGTTCACGAGTCACAGTCTTTTTCTCTCCCGAGCCGGAGTCTTGGCTGGGATCGGGGCTTGACGAAGGCCGCTCTGTGATCTTTTCCCCCTCGGGTTCGGATTTTGAAGAGCCCGGGAGGACCCCGCCCGGATCTCGAGACGACGGGCTGACCAGTTGATAGAGGTCGCAGGTAATCTTTTCTTTTGTCCTGGTTGCTGCCTGGCCTCCTCCTGATCCACAGCTCATAAACATGCACCTGGGACGGCCTTCGGGCTCCGACTGAGACCGTGGATCTAAACTGGACACACGAAAAGCGATCCTGACCTCACCATGACCGTGGCTTTGGGTGTTACTTCCAGTCTCTCCCGGACAATCCTGGTCTTTGCACGAGTCGTGAATGTGAGGCCGGAGGATCGTTCTCTCGAGGTTTTGCTGCTGGGACTCAAATCGTGCTACCGCTTGAGCGACACGCCTGGATTCCTGTTGCTGCTGCTTTTCAAAGTCACTCTTGGTTGATGGTGTGGGTGGAACAGACTCCGAAACAAATACTACAGGTGATGAATTCGAAATGCCATTCTGGAGGACCATATGGTGTTGGTGGTTTGAGCTTGTCTGTCCTTGAACTGCAATGCCTTGCAGGGCCATAGCTGTGCGCTGTTCGACGATGGCCACCATCTCAGCAACAGAGAGTAGATCGGTCTCACTCAAGCCTACGCCGTCCTCCAAGAAGTTAGGCTCGGAAGGTAAGTCAGAGGTTACGTTCTGAGCTCTCGTTGGCGGATCATACGAAGAACAGCGGCGTCTACGCTTAGCCTTGGTACAGTCCGTCCCCCAGTTTCCTTTAACCTTCATAGCGCTAGGCCTCATGATACCCGCTCCGCTACACTGGTGAGCCACGAAAAAGGCAATTTTCTCCTTGGTGTTGCCCGGTTTGATGACGTACCACGTATCAAGCAACACCCTGCCATCTTCCATCTGGGCAGCGGGAGTAGGAGGTGGTGGTGGTGTTGCCGGAGCTTGAAGGGTGAAAGAGGCCGTTGGAGGGGTGTTCTCAGTGCCGACATCTTCCCGGTGCTCCTCAGAAACCCCACCATCTTCTAAAGACGTACAGCCAGCAGCATCGGCTTTGCAGATATTGGATGTTGTCCCTGTGCCGATCGTTCCATTACTGTACGGCTTGTTCTGCGAATAGGTGCCGAAGGGACGTGGGCACCAAAGCCGGATGTGGGAGAAGGTGTCACGGTTCATCGTGAACCCATCAAGGGCATATCTGCCACTATGCCGGGCAGTTACTTGGTAGATCACCAGTCATTCTTGTGGTTCAGGCCTGGAACCTCCATGACTGTTGGAATCTAAGTTGTAAGAACAAGAGACAATAATTTGAGATTTTGCCAGTCATTTATATACATTGTTGATAGATAGTAAACTCAAATCTGCCTGACACTAACAAATTAACCATACAGATAAGATTAAATATCAGTATAAATGTTTGACATATTTTTGTTTGCCCTTTTCACATCTACGATTATCACAAACATTATCATTATAATTATATTTAGAATTCACCACCAAGTGAAAAAAGACCCAGACATTTCTCAATGCTAGATTTTGGTAATGATGTATTTTTATGGGGTAATGAAAATATTCAGAAACTTGAAAATAATCCCTTGGATGGCACAGCAAAAACAAATACTGAATGATCACATGGAAAATGCCTTAACTGCCATTTACACATATACACATGCTCAGTATAACTCACTCACAAAGATCAGTATTTATGAGGCCCAACTGGAACCTACAGATTAAGTTAAGAGTTTTGCTCAAGAACCCAAAAAAGGCTGCAAGGTAAAGTTAGGATTCCAATTAACAGTCCAGAGCCCTAACCACTGAGCTACCCCTGCCCTACAATTCCTCAGATGTCTTCGTAAGAAAAAAATAATTGTACAACAATGTGATTTTGAAGCAGGAGTGCAGACCAGCATCATTTTAAGAACATGGGTAGCACTTTGCCTTAAAGCAAGAAGGTCCTGGGTGCGATCGCCAGCTGGGGCAATCCGGGTCCTTTCTGTGTGGGTTTCCTCCCACAGTCCACAACATGCAAACAAAGTAAATTGAAAGTACTAAGTTATCAATGTGTGCGATCTATAAAACCTTGTGAACTGAAAATTGTGTAATGAGTCACTACCGTTCTCATCATGAATGTGAAGGGTAAAATGTGACCCCAATATTCAAATGAACAAACAAACAGAATTATGAAGCACAAAACACGTCAATGG
This sequence comes from Microcambeva bendego, assembly GCA_034509265.1. Taxonomy (NCBI): domain Eukaryota; kingdom Metazoa; phylum Chordata; class Actinopteri; order Siluriformes; family Trichomycteridae; genus Microcambeva; species Microcambeva bendego. The sequence continues at coordinate 13,987,157 of JAYDZG010000021.1, forward strand.
AGAGAACTTCTGAACTGATCATCTGAACTGGTGATCAACTTAAGTGTTGTGTCAAGAAAGAATAAAAAACTTTTTTGTTTAGAACAATTTGGTATCCTTAGATTGAAGACACTTACAAAATCATGTTAAAATAATATAGTATATAGTGTTACAGGGGTAACCATGAACCTTCATCATTGCTGTTTTTATTGTTATTGTTGTCATTATTTCTAATATACGATTCTTGTCTTTGTATCTACGCCCTGCAATAAAAACTTTCCCAAAAAAGCAAATAATGCAAGGAGAAACAAGCATTGCTGGTCACGTTGTGGTAATAAGGCCTGATTCCTTTTAATCGATAGCGTCTCCTCTCCCTACCAAAATTAACACTACTCAGCTATGATAAATCCCCAAATCTTGTATAAAAATCGTGTGATCGACACTTGTATGGCAGCAGTTTCATTTGAGTCTGTGTGTATACATGAACATTTTTATATAAACTATATAAAACGTTTTTAAAGTTGATTGTACAGCAGATTAATACAGACATGCGGCAAAATGAGAACGATTTGAATCAATTAGTTTCTATTTCAATCTAGTTATCCAACGATGTAGTTGTGCATTTATTTAGACGATTTACAGTTGACTATGATCTTCGTGTGCAGATATAGTATTATATATATATTTTATAATAATGAGAGGTAAACTACGTTAACAATAAAAATGAGTCTTGAAATCGTGCTTGGTGGCTAACTGTGCGTTCTGCTAACTAGCCAGAATTTCGCAATATGCTTGGCACTAAACCAAAGGTGGGTCAACTTGGAGTGAACAAATTATTACACACGTATACTTTAAATATCTAGTTAATTTAGTTGTGTTGTGGTTAATTAATCGATCGGTGGTTGTGCAGATTTATCTAAACCAAACTATTTTAACTGAGAAGCATTCAGGCCCTAACAGGTTTAGCAAGGTATCAAGTCAAGACGGTTAGCCTGATAGCTAAAGTGAATAAATATGTTCTTATTTATCAGCACTTGATCCAACTGTTGCTTAAAGGTTAATAAAACGGCATGTTTTCATCAGATTAGTTGCATTATTTAAGCTGTCATTGAGTCCGACTCGTATTATAGTGAGTAGACGAACAGGTTAACAGAACTAGCTAACATGGCTTCTCTTGTTACCTTTGGCTCTTGCTAACGTTAGATAAACATGGAGGGAGAAGTACCTCCTCTTACCTTTAAAACAGCGTAATGAGGTTCGGACAGCAGCTCCACAAGAACAATAATAATAAGAACAAACTCGTAAAATAAAAATAAGTTTAAAATATCCAGAATGAAAATAAAAACGATCCAGGTAGGCTGTCAAAGGTCCGCCAAACTACATCAGACTGAAGCAATGACACAGTCCTGCTGCTTCACTTTCTCTAACTGCACTCGAGTCTGCAATACATTCACCGTGCACACGGAACTCGATAACAACCGCGTAATGAAAATATACAACATAATGTAGCTTCAAAAATCATTAAAACAACGTTCTACTGCAACAAATCGAGTTTTTGTTGTATCGAAAAGCAATAGAGAAAGGCCATCTTGTTGACAGGCAGCTGCGAAGCGCCAGCAGCCAATAGGAAGCGCGGCCTGGTGGCTTGTCCATATATGGAAACCACAAACACTCCTCTTAGCTCTCACCTCTGCACCGCTTTAGTTCACACACCGAGTTCTAAATCCGGATCTTCATTGGATCCGATTTTTTAAATAAATTTAACTTCATGTTTACATTCATGACACACGGTAGTTACACCGGTTTCCTTAGTACACAAGTTTATACTATCACCATCAAACCCGACCCGTTAAATAAACACTAGAAATGATTTGTACATCACCAATAATACTATTCTGTAATGGTGTATGTGATATAAATCACTCCAATAGATCAATCATATTGCCTATTCAATACTGTTCATAAAAAAGTGTTTATTTGTACAGGAGAGAAGTGTGTTATTTCTGCAATGTTATTGCTACAATTTCTAGCCTGCCTCAGTGATTTCTGTTTCCATAAGAACTATAAAAATCAGAACAAGAACATCTTTATTGTCATTATTCCAGGTATAATAAAATTAAAATACAATAACAAAATCAGGAACTATGATTTATGTCAATTACAAAGAATTAGCATTTCAGAAATATACATAAATACAATGAAATATGTGACATGACCTTATATTGAAGTGTTTATGCTTCGTACTGTGGTGAAGTCAAAGCTCTTTCTTAATACACATCAATAACTCATCACATTAATATTGTAATAGAGATCACCTCTGAGCACCCACATGGTTGTGTTTGCTGGGTGTATAAACGTGTTTGATTAATAATTTGTGTAACGTAGTAGTTAAGGCACTGGGTTAG
>JAYDZG010000021.1:13991921-14003655 GCA_034509265.1 Microcambeva bendego
TATTAAACATGTTTGAGCCCTTACAAATATGTTCAATTTGCGAATTTTCTTTAATAAATAAAAGTATAGGATCTTTGTGTTGTTGTTCTTTCAGTACTCAGACCACTAAAAGCCCTAGATCATTGAACCACTGCTTTATGTAATTACAAAGCTGCCAGACAGTCTAATCAATCATGTTAATGATTAATGTTAATGATCGCTGATCGCGATAATCTATAATACGGAAAGATCTTACCCCATCACCATATATGTCAGTATATGAAATTGTGCCAGTTTCTAATAGGTTCATATGTTTTATAAGAAACTTACATGCACATGTATTACATTCGTTCACACTGAAACAAGCATCAAAGCTGACTTTTCTCAGTTCAGCTAATTAAACACAAAGACGTTTTATTCACCTGACGCTTTAATTCTGGAACCAGGAGGCTGTTGTTTTTGCATGAGCGACTGGCAAATAGGAGTAGGATTTGGGCATCTGATTGGTCCCTACAGAAATAAAGCCCGCCCTTGCCTGGAATTTCAAAAATTGATTGGCTCTCGGGCACGTCAATATCCGCAGGCTGTTGTTGTCCGGAAGTTTTTAACAACGCGTGTGTTTAGTGGAAGGAGCATTAGAAGGGCATCACGTAATCTTTACACATTTTACAGATTGTAATGTCGGTGAGTATTCTGTAATTGGATTCTTGTATCAAATGTTTATTAATGTTCATACGAGTATGATTAAGGTTAAGTCATTTTAGGCCAGATGCGTCGATTAGATAATGCATGTCGTTTTGCAACGTTTTATATTTAGCGACTGTTTACTGTTTACAACGAAGGGAAACTGAAGTTTTATCAGCGTGATGATGATAATTTTGTAATATCCATGTGTTGGAACAGACACCTTTTTGTAATCAATAACAATTGTTCGTTAGATGGTTATATAACATTATTTGAAATGTGCATGGCCTGGTCATGATGCTAACAATTTTATGATCAAACTTGCAATCGGTATATTAACCGATTTTAAGAGATAGAAGACACGGTTCTCTCTTGACCCCTCTGTGAGCAAATTTTGTGTGTAAATCTATGTTGAAGGGTACTAACACACATTTTTATATGTGCGTCATAAGTATTTTAGTTTATTTTATCTCTTTACTTTATTATAGTGAAATGCTTTTTCAAAAAAAAAAATGATTCTTAATGAGTTAAAACAAGGCTTTGTGATTAAGATCTGTGCTTTTCTACGAGCTTGTGCTTAAGTATGTGCCTGATACTAAGACATTTACAAATGACAGAACTGTTCAGGTAATGATTCAGTAATGGGAATGCTCTTTGTTTTTGCAGACTGCTCTTGTTATTTTTTAATAGCTATGTTGTCTGAGGTGCTGCAAGTACTGCGAGGTGCTGGCAAGGTTGGCTCAGCCTTTGCCACCACCCAAGGAGAGCAGCTGCGACTGATGGCATGCAATTCAACTCTGGGCTCAGGAGTTAAAGCTGTCCAGGATGCAGTTGAATCGTGGACGGGCACGACGATGAGACAAGAACAGGTAGATGACCAAATATTTGTATCTCTTTTCAAAATGTTTGTGCTTAATTGTTCTGACTCTACTGTCGACCACTTCCACATCAGACGGCTGATATTTATCCTGATGCTGAAGGATGGGATCAGATGGAGCAGGATGAGGCGGCCAAATGGACCATGAGCTCGGAGCTCCCGCCAGACATTGTCAGTGAGGATGGTACTGCCGCAAGTACTTCAGGAACACCCAATGGAACACCAGGTGCCCCTGGCTGGCCTGGGCAAAATGCTCGATTCTTGCACGTTTCAGCACCTCTTCAGAATGTAAGATTTGTTCACGACTCTGTAGTTGCGAGACTGAGTCCAGAAGATATCAAAAAGGCCCGGGAGTCTAAACAGAACATCATCCGACCCATTCGGCAAAAGGTGAGGAAAGCTTAGGTCATGCGTATACACCAACCAGGCATAACATTCCATGATGGGTGAAGTGAAGAACACTGAATATCTTCATCCACGAGGGGAGTGAAGGCTGGTCCTGATCCAACAGACAAGCTCCTGTAGCTGAAATTAAATATTCGTGGTCATAATGTTATGCCTGATCGATGTGTGGTTTGCAGATACAGAAATAGCTGAAGTTCCTAATTCTTCATTCAATTCTGTAATATGTTATCAAACATAAATTTTAACCTCTGTATTTTATGGGGTTTTTTTTCAGCTTAGTGAACGAGCCAAAGAAAACAAGGTTCCCGTCACACGGATAAGCAGACTTGCGAATTTTGGGGGTGAGTGTAAGCAAACAAGACAGTAGTGACAGTAGTAGTCTTATTTAAAACTCATGCAGTTTACATTTAATGAAACATCATGATGATTAAACTTCACTCTGATATTTTCTGCTAATGTTACATCACAACTTACACAGTCATTTTTCTCATGATGCATTTTATACTTCGAACAAATTTCAACAAAGAATTTATTGTTTTGTGCAGAGCGAAGTATTGACTCCACTTTCACCTTATTTAGCTGCATTGTGGTAAAACAATTTGAGATATTTTGAAAAATGCAGTTTACAAAAACACTCTTCTGTGTTTTCATCCTAAATGATAGGTTTAGCTGTTGGACTTGGTCTTGGTGCCATTGCTGAGGTAGCAAAGCAGTCAATCGGAAGAAAACGTGCAGGTAAGTCTCAGACACTGACGTGTAATGGTTATGTTTAGTATTTTATCATGATTGAAAGCTGGGATTTGTGAGAACTGGCCGAATGACATCAGACTCTTCAAACATCAGATTTCTTCAAAATTCTCATTTGATTGAGCACAAATATCTGTTCGGATTTTTCTGTTGGCTTAGATATTTTATTACAAACTTGTTTTTTTTTACTAGACTCCGGTGCTGTGTTAGATTCTTCGTTCCTGTCTGAAGCGAATGCTGAGAGGATCGTGAAAACACTGTGTAAGGTGCGAGGGGCGGCGCTCAAGCTTGGCCAGATGCTGAGCATTCAGGGTGCGTTTCTTTTTCCAAATGGCTAACTGAAAAGGTTTGTATAATGTTGTTTAAGATATTCATAAATGCACTTTTTATTTTTATTTTCAGATAACAGCTTCATAAACCCACAACTCCAAAAGATATTTGAGAGGGTTCGTCAAAGTGCAGACTTCATGCCGGCTTGGCAAATGAAGGTAGGTTTCTTTTTCGTACCTGAACTACCCACATTTTAGATTTTCTATCACCATAATACCATTTAAGGGTGATTGGTATGAGTGATCCTGATTGAAAAAGGATATTGATCTAGGTACATGCATTTATGAGTGTTAACTATCATGATCGTGTTTTTTCTTTTATCTAGAAAGTTCTGGAAGAGGAGTTGGGTTCCGAGTGGAGGGAGAAGCTCTTGTCGTTTCAGGATAAACCCTTTGCAGCGGCCTCCATTGGACAAGTGCATCATGGAGTCTTGCCCGATGAAAGAGAAGTGGCCATAAAGATACAGGTCTGTTAAAGTATTGTGATGGATTGGCATGTCCTGCCATGATCTTGACCAGGCTTTAAAATAGGAATGAAATGACGTGAATATGTAAAGTAAATAAATAAATAGTTAGCTTCTTCTTTGCAGTACCCTGGAGTAGCGGAGAGCATCAAGAGTGATATAAACAACATCATGTCAGTGTTGAAGATGAGTGTGGTGCTTCCCGATGGTGAGAGACCACACACCGTTTTGGATCCGACATGCAGAAACATTTGAAATGATAATGACCCGGTGAAATACTTTGAAATACTTTCAGGCTTATTTGCCGACAGCAGTCTCGAAGTGCTTCACCGGGAACTCGCCTGGGAGTGCGACTACAAACGAGAAGCAGAATGTGCCAAACGCTTTAGGTAAATTTATATTAGAAAAATCTTTATCTGTACTGAGCGATTAGTTTTATAACGCTTAGCGCTTCTGTATCAGGTTTAACCTTATTTTTTATTTGTTTATTAATATTTCTTTTACAGTTTAATGTTTTGTTTTATTCATAACGGACAAGTTTCCACCAAACAGTCATGGCCAATTTTTTTGTTACTTTAATTCACTTCACATTATTTTGGACTGTTAGAGGAAGTAAACCTACTTCGACACAGAGAGAACATGCAAACTCAGCACAGAAAAGACCAAGACCTCCCCACCTTATGATCAAACCCAGAGCCTTCTTACTGTGATGTGATTCTGCTATCCATTTGGCCACCATGCCGCCCTGACCTTTTAACAAAAGTAAAGGCTGGTTGGTGAAAAGGGGTTGCTTGGGTTTGGAGGTGGGCTACTTTTCCATGATCCCTGTAGAACATTTTCATGTTAAAATTTGATTGCTTCAACATGTTCGGAAAAACTTGTCCATGTTGATGCTTCACAAAAGAATTCTGGTTTTGAAGGCATCGTTTCTCTGGATGAAGCAGTTTGTCGTTACTTTGTATCAGAAATATTCCGCTGTGCATGAAACCATGTGCATGGTTTCATTTTTGCAGGGCTTTGGTGGACGGACACCCAATATTCAAGGTACCTGAGGTGATCGACGAGCTCACCAACACCCGAGTGCTCACCATGGAGTATATCAATGGAGTCCCTCTGGATGGCTGTGTTGATCTGGATCAGGAGACCAGAAATGAAGTGAGTAAATAAAATGGATTCTGTACAATACACTTCTTAGTTTAATGCAACATATTTTATAGTAATTGTATTTATTACAGGGACATGCACTGTACGTACACGTCAACTAATTTTAGCTTAATTTTACTCTTATTTTTTTAGATTTGCTTTAGTATTCTGCAGTTGTGTCTCAGAGAACTTTTTGAGTTTCGCTTCATGCAGACTGATCCCAACTGGTCCAACTTCTTCTATAATGCTGAGGAGAAGAAGGTAAGTTCTCGTCAGTAATAAACATCCGATTGTCTTTACTTTTTCTTTCTTTTTCCTGTTTCATTCTGTCATCTTCCTTTCTCATTTCTCTCATTTTATTTTTTTTATTTAACTAAATTTGTTGTGTTGATAGATCTATCTTTTGGATTTTGGAGCTTGCAGAGAATACCCACAATCTTTCACTGATGACTACATTGAGGTATGTTAATGTAGTATAGTAGTAATCGAATAATAGTAATAATATTATTTGAATAATAGTACTTGTATAATATTTACTAATTGCACCAACATAACCACTTTTAGTGAACATCTAAATAATTAAATAATGGTTCTTACAACTTATAACATATAAGAGTTAATATTATCATTATGTATTTTAACAATATTCAAATGTTTACTATACTCTACAAGTTTTCTTTTTTACATAATAGAAGCCGAGACAAAATATAAGGAGGGTTATGTCAGTAATGGCGTCCAATTTTAAATCCTGTGCCAAATCATGCATGGGACCAGAATGACCCCCTGTGTAGTATTGGAGAAAATGACTAAACCCTAACATGTTTTTTTCTAATCTCTTATATTAAGTTAAGTAACCCTTATCAACTCCAAAACATGTCCAAATCTGTACTTATAATGTATTTGGCCATTCTAATCCTGAGGTTGAGTTTTATTTAATTAAATAGGTTAATGAATTTAATGCTACTGAAACATATTCACTTAACTGTCTGTGGAACTGAACATGTTTTGTGCTGGTAAATCCACCAGGTGGTGCATGCAGCATCAATAGGTGATCATGCCACAGTTCTACAGAAATCTAAAGACCTGAAGTTCCTGAGCGGATATGAAACCAAGGTACAAGATATTTTAATGTTGATACACATTTTGAGATGATCACTGTTCTATATCTATTTATATACATCAAGTTGACAAAGGTAGTTACAACGTTAGCTGTCTGTTTGCCGGATAGTGTTGCATTGGGCCAGTTATATCTTTCATATAGTCAAGCATTGAATTCTATCCTCTTAAGTCCTGTAATTATTCTTCCTGCCTCTCTCCTGTCTTCTTAGGCATTTGAGGAAGCCCATGTGGAGGCGGTGATGATATTAGGGGAAGCATTTGCCTCAACAGATGCCTTTGACTTTGGCACTCAGAACACAACACGCCGCATCCACGAACTGATCCCAGTGATGCTCCGCCATCGACTCACACCCCCTCCGGAGGAGACGTACTCGCTGCATCGCAAGATGGCCGGCTCCTTTCTCATTTGCTCCAAGCTCCAGGCGCGAATCCCTTGCCGTGACATGTTCCTTAATATCTATAATGCGTATAACCGTGAGCGGCAACAGAGGAATGGTCAGACATAGGGTCAGCAGAGGTGTTCTACTTAGTGTGGGACTGTAAACTCTTAGTACGACGTGTCCAAGTCTCGGATGTGCCAAAAATTGGACTCGGATACATTGCGTGCAAAGTGCCTGGTTCAGTGTGGGAACTGTTTTTTAAATGTAATGAGCAGGTCTAAGAGGGATTGTTTTATGAACTTTAAATAAAGGCGATTTGTATGTTTGTGTAGTACGACCAGTCAGGTGTCTACACAGACATTATTTGGGGTCCCAAGGCTGGATAAAAATAAAATATCAAACTTCTCCAAGCATGCTCTTCATAAGAACCAAACCATGGCTTCCATGGCTCTGCCATAAAGACCATCCCTAATAAGTCCTTAGATTTGGTATATTTTTCAAGGCTTTGTTTTAAAAAAAAAAGTATTGCATTGATGTGTTTCGTTAACTGAATTGCTTTATAGAGTGACATTTGAATGTGTATATAAAAGTGATGACCCAGTGTTACATTGTTCAATGTAAACACTGCAGAAATTACTTAAATCATGTTTTCTGTAGGAAATAGTTCATAAAAACTGTGTGTGTTAAGATTTTCATCAAAGAATGTGTTCATATTTAAAAGTACAAAGGTATATCAGTGTGCATTCAGGATGGTAGTAAATAATAAAAGCAGTAGAACCAAACATTTCCCTGACTTCATCATTAAGCCATTATTTATATATATATTTCCCCATAGCATAATAAAAAAATTCTCTCAAAATTAGATTTGTGATTTGCATTTAATTGTAAAATATACTTTTTCTTAATGATTATGTGCTAACAAATGGGTCTAAACAGACATTAGTAATTTCGGGTCTGTGTCACTGTGATGCTATCCTCTGCATTATTAATTTTGTTGACAAATGCTATAGATTCTGAGAGGAAACATGACCACATCTGATTTCCCTCTCATGTTTTATTTACTTTTCACCAACAGATGCTTTAGAACACCTGTCTTCATTTAAAATCAAGTGATTCGTTTATTTCTGCTTTATACTGATTTGGAATGCAGTGGGTTTGGCAACACTTGGAAGAAAATGCATTCAATCGTCCGGTTATTCAGAGCTATGGTTAACATTCTTCATGATTTTGGGAGGCCAGAAGAAATAAGTGGTATAAATATGTCAAAAATTGATGGTAAGCATCAAATTAAGGTCTTTGGTGCCAACAGTGCAATAGACAAAAATACGTTAAATCTTATGTCTCATGTACATAAAATTGAATCTTTTGGCCCACATCTGTCTAGGATGGGACAACATAACTATGGAGGGTGTGGTCTTCAAACGCCATTAAAAAGAGTGCAAAGGGTTCCTGTGCACATGTCAGAGGTGTGAAGAGCAATACACCTCAACTCCAATCAGGGAATGGAAGACCAACTGACCATGTTACATTGGAAATCACATTGGTGTGATTTGGGCCTTTTGAGGAGTGGCCATGTTCTTCCCATGTTTCTGTGGGTTTCTTTTGGGTTCTACGGTTACCTGCGACAGTCCAAAGACAGCCTGAGTTTAATTGGAGCTATTAAGTTATATGTATGTGTTTGATGTACTGGCCAGGGTGACCCCCCACGACCCTGAATATGAAATGGCTGTAAAACAACAAATGAACGAATGTTGGCTGCTCCTGTTAGGTGGTCCGCATTATAGATACACAGCATCCTCTTCCTGGTGCAACCATCCTATTTATCCGGGATACGGATCGGCACTACAACGCAAGTGGTTTGGGTGGCACCCATCCAACCAGCAACGCCGAGATTTGATCCTGGGGGTTCAGACTCTCGACGCTGGAATGAATTAAATAGACAGATAGATAGATAGATAATTAAATAAATAAAGAATGGAAGAGCACTAGATATTAGTGTGCGGCTAGGTGGCGACGACAAGCTATGATCGGCTGTGATTGACACTACACTGAATCGTCAGTATATTCTCATTTGCATATGATCATGCCTGCACCAATAGGAGCGCCGTATGGGCGGGGTCTGCGAGTAGGCGGAGCCGCGGGAGAACGCTCGATCTTGCAGCAGTGTCTTTTTCGGCAAATAACAAAAGCGGTGACAGAAGCAGAAATCTGCACATCTGCATGTCGGGTTTTATTTCTCTTTTAAATCCAAGCGGGGACACAACAGATCGGAGTTTATCCGTCTCACCGCGCGATCCCGCATTTTTCATCTGGATGTTCTGAAATCATTCTCTTCCATATTTCTTTTGGATTACACAAAAGGCGCTGTGTAGTACCTTCAGTTGGGTAAGTGTTGAATCCAGCATCCATGCGTTCCTGTTACCCTGATGTGATTTATCAATCGGTTGACTTTTCTGATGGGGTTAAGGTGTGTGACTGCTCAGTCTTAGTCTTGATGGACGGAACATGTGACCCAGAGGACACGTATGAACACACACAAAACATAATTTCTTCAGCAGCACCCATGCCTCCCTATTTTTTTTATTTCTATCATGTGTCATTAAGTTGAAATGCCATTACAATCCCGGGTCCAGGCTGGCAGAGCATCATTTACAGGAATCCAGTGATGTGAGGATGAAACCTAATCAGCATCACTACTGCAGCAAGTGCACTTCGACTAAGATGCTCTTAATGCTCTTATCACATTTTTGTGCTTGTTTCAATCATGATTAAATGATGTTGGTCAAGAAAGCTTTTTATGATGTTCCAGTTCATCTCAGCTGTTCGGTGATGCTGAGGTCAGGTCTATGTGCGAGCTACTGAAGTTTCCTTAAAGCAACTTTTCCTCATGAAATCTCTTCATGCCTTCCCTTAACAGTTGCTGCAAGCAGGGATGTATACAGTTTCCAATATTTAATTGATGTATTCCACCTCTTAGTAAGTGTTGTGGCTAAATCATTTGGACACAGATCAGAAGGTCAAAGATTCTAGCCTCACCACTACTAAGTTGCCACTGATGGCCTCTCGAGCAAGCCCCTGGAACCCTTAATTGCTTGAATTGTAAATCTCTTTGGAGAGAAATGTCTGCTAAATGTTGCAGATTTTATTGAATTTAGTAATTACAAGTAGTGTTCCATTACCTTTGAATGTAGGCTGCAGGGTTTTTGCTGGATTAAACCCCACCAAAAACAGTTTTATCTTTTTAGATTGTCTGTATAAATTACACATTTCAACTGACATAAAAGTGTAAGTTTTAATGAAAACGTTTAAAGATCTCTGACCCATTCCATGCTTGCTTCAGAACGGCTAATAGGTCATGAGTCAGTAGTTAATTTTAAACCAAAGATCTACGGGTTAATGTCAGGTCTTACGGACCTATAATGGGAAGAAAAAACCTTATATGTTATATTGTAGATTATAAAATACACATGGGTTAAGGGTGCACTGCTCACTGAGCACATGTATGTTTGCTTTTGAATGTTTTTTAAAAGTAACACACCTAATGGTCTTAGGTGTGAAGGAGTCAGAATGTTTCCACCTTTACAATACATGGAAATTTAAATCTCTTACTTTTTTTACTGTTAGATTTTAAGGTACATAAACAACTGACAAAATGATCTAAACCGTATCGATTGTAAGACTTTCCTATTGAACACACTGATGTGTATATGACATTGCTGGCCAGGTGTGTGTCATCATCATCAACTGGAATGCTTTGATACCATTTTCCATTTTAACTGCTACAACTGTATCAAAGCTCAGTACTTATCTGCTACCACCATACAACAAAGTAACCAAGCTTTGTTTAGAACCTTTGTCACAGGAATACCCTAAAGTAGATTATTTATAATACATTACCAAGATAAAAGCTATAAGCGATGGTCAATACCTTTTGCTGTACTTACTGTGAAGCCTAGAATGTAGGCTGACATTTGTCCTGTTGTGATACCATGTGGACCAGGTACACTCTGATTACTAGTTCAATGTCTCAAACACTAGACTACAGCTGCCATATACCTTGTGCAGTCTAACATGATTACTTTCTGCATGTGGAAGAGCCTGAGGCTTCAGACGCAATGACGCATTTCAGTTTAAACATCTAGCCACGTTTCCTCCTGCGATGGGTACGAAAGATGACAGCTCTGGGGGGCCTTTTCCTCTCATCCTGAACACTGTGTTTTAAGTCTGTTAATCAGTTAAGAGAAAGAAAGGACGTTGCAGCTGGAGACACAAAAGCGAGAGGTCAGGGGGCAGGCAAGCAGTTGCAGGCCAGGCTTTGGCATTGGAGGAAGCCATTCCTCCCTCTGTTGGAATCAGGGTGTGACCTTCAAGACCGAGCAGTCGGCTAGAGTGTCACACCATACTGCATCCTGTCAGTCGTCGGAAGAGCCACTAATTAGCTTTGTAAACTCTGGCCATACATGTCAGTGGCACATAAATGATACACACTTGTAATTATTTGCAATTATTTAAAAATATATATGATCGATTTTTGACCAGTAATTTAGAACAGGACAAATTGGGGCTGTGTAATATGTGATAAAAAAGAGGAACTAAGGACACTAGTCTATTCTTTTGTCCACTAAATACATTTCTGAGTGCATTTGATTTATGGCTTAATCTTGATGTAATTTGCATTTCAGAATGCATTTCTTGCAGCAGTGGACTGTGTTAGATGACAATGTTTTTTTCGGAAGTACTTCTAAGTTAAGCAAATACTAACATGGACATTTGTTGTCATGGTATAAGAACAGTGGTATTACACTCTATTTAGTACACAGCGTGTGGTTTAGGATGCAGCAGGGAATTACTTGTCTTTTCTTATCAACACTGATTGACCATCAACCAAATTGTCATTATCAGTGCTTCTGAGAGCAATGGATCAGATGGTATGCATATTACTGGATTTCTACCTCAACTTTTACCTATGGGATTCAAAGAGAGAGCTCCAGATCTCTGCAGTGACTACTTTAGAGTGCCCTGGGTCTCCATTTTAGCAGTCAACTTTACAAACACAAAGCTAAAATAGGTTAGTGGATCAGATCGATTCATATTTCGATCAGACTCAGATCCAACATTGCGGGTCACTTACAGTACTGTTATTTTTATTATTAGTATCTTCAATAAATATCTTTGTGTAAATGATGAAAGCACATATAGCTACATTTATAGTTCTTAAAGATGTACGTATGTATGTATGTCACTTGGTTAGCAAAATAAGCAAAACAAAATATTAGCATAAACATCATGTACATGATTTAAACCCCTTCTGTCATTGCCAGAGTTCCGCTTTTTGGTTTTTATATTCTTCCATTTTATATTTATATTCTTTTTTATATTCTTCCATCATTATATGGTCAGTAAAATATGTAAACAGTTATAGCCAAAAAATGTGAATCTGGTGCCTCTCCAATGTCACGTCCAGTGTTTTAGAATGTAACATCCAAGTTTGTGACTTGGTGTCTGTACACTGCTGTATTACCCGTTGCTTCCAAAAGCCTCCGGTCACACTTGAAGTGACCGCTTTATGTTACAGCCATCTGTCACATTACTGCGCCACCCACTTTC
>JAYDZG010000021.1:14058203-14075314 GCA_034509265.1 Microcambeva bendego
ATAGAGCTCGCCTTAAAGACTACAATTCCCGTGAGCCTCTGTCGATCGATGCGGCGCTCCCATTGGCTGCCCGGTGCAGCCGCAGCCCCAGAGAATGAATGAAATTGAAATTGCTGCTTACATTAGAAGCTTTATGTACAATACCGGAGATCTGCAGCTCTTCCATTGTAGCATTGTGTGTCAAAAATGGCCACTGCAGTGCAAAACCCTCTCAAATCGTAAGTACCAAAAACAGCGTTTATTATTATTATTTATTTGGGGAGAATTGCGGCTTTTTGGGGATTGTTGTAGTGTCGGTTAAAACATCGTTAAAAAGTAGCATTTGCATTAATGGCTATGGATTTAGGTCATGATCTTAAATAAATGTAGATCGAATCGGTTCCTCGTTCATGTAAGTTGATTTTAAGATGCTGCACATATTAAAATAAATAAGTGATGCTGCGCGCTGGATGGAGAATCTCATCTCTGGTCGACAGGCGATATGAAGGAATTTACGTGACCCGGCGACTCTGTCAATACATTGATCGACGTGAACTTGAGAAGATCGGATATCCCAGAGCACAACACTGACCATCAATCCTGTTTTGCATTTGATCTTCTGGGTATTTTGCCTGTCTGGACTGGACAGAACATCAGAATGAATTGAAATGCTGGATGGAACCGGTAGCGCTTATGCTTCGTTCTGTAGGTCCGTCAGTTTAAATCATGATGTGCCAAATACGCACAGGTAACTGATGTACCTTAGACACAAAGGCTATGTGTTGATTAACTTCTTGAGACTTCTCGGATCTGGTCAGTTTCGCTCACATTTCCAAGCATCTTTGGAACCGGCGCACATTCCGTTAAATTAGCGTTAGATCCCTTTGTGCGGAGGAACCGGGGTTGAATTCAGCGCGTCCGCTCTTGGACCCAGAGCAAGATTGATTGATTGAATAATCAGAACCATATATATTCTTTTTAACATCTCATGAGCTGCTGTTTACTTGTGCGCCAACCGGCCACTTTATTAGGCGCACCTGCTGGTTACACCTGTTCATTTAAATCCTCGTTAAACCGCCGGTACGGTTTTATGGTTGTACTTTACTGGCAAGGGTCAGGAGCCTTATGTCTAAGTGACCGACTGTACTATATTTTGATGCCACACTAGTAAATCTTCAGGGATTTTACAGTATTTGGAGTTTTTACGTAATGTTGGACCCTTGAGCAAGGCCCTTAATCCTCAATTGCTCTTACTGTAACTTTAAGGTAAGTCAGGTAAGACACCATAAAATGAGAAAAGCCAGGCTGGCTTGAGATTTCAGGAAGGCTATGGTGACTCAAATAGCCATTCTTTACAACCGTTGAAAGTGCATGAGCTGCAGCATTAAAATAACACATCGATCTCATTCAGTTCAATTCCTGACCGAGGATACAGTGGGCACAGGCTCACCAAAATAGATCATTGTGTCTGGACCCAACAAACAATACAGTCCGATTCATGGACTCAAGCGGCTTGGTTCGAAAGTTTAGGGTGATGCTGGGTTGTGAGATGTTTCATCGAAGCTCTAATTCCAGTCGGTTTAAATAACACAGCACAACTGAGTATTGCTGACCGTGTGCATCTTTTACGGCTACAATTTATCATGTGACAGGTATTTCCAACTTGATGAGGCACTTTGTCACTTTAATGGTCCGTCACCAGATCTCAATCCTATAGAAAACCTTTAGGATGTGATAAAAGTTAAGATTCACTAGTCATATCAACATTTGCACAAAATCACAATGATGAGTTTGAAATATTCTTCTTATCCATTTGACCAGTCCGGATTTATGTATTCACCAGACAGGAACTCTGTTGGGATGTGAGATCACCACCATCAGTCCTGGATACATAACAAATTAGAATACACTAGTCATCTTAAAATATAGATTTAAAACATTACAGGTTAAATAAATGTAGAATTTTGAAATAGGAATTTTAATAATGCAACGCGGGTTGCCTGGTGCACATTTGTCCTGCAAAATGGGCTGTTATGCACTTTTACCTCTATTAAATAATTTTAAATATTTTATGCAAGCTTCTTGTGAATGATGATGAGGAAAAAACTTAGACTTAGAGACATGTAGACACATTTAATATTGTATTCATTTCGTTGTGTTTTTTCCATTTTATGAATTGCTTTATTCAGTTCAGGTTTGTGCCAGTCCACAGCTTTGGTCAGCACTGTTGAGACTTCAGTGTAATACATCCGTGCCATTTTATTTGAATACTTTGATTACTTTTAAATACAGAGCTAAGATCGGCAGACGACCATGACCAGTAATATGGTGTCACAACATTTCAGAGTCGGTGTCCGCGTTCCCATCAAACAGAAGTGCATTTGTTAGGCCTGGCTTGCAATTGACTTGACATTTCAATTCACTCTGAAGCTGTTTAAATGGCCTAGGTCGGGGCAGCTTCCAAACCAAGCTCATCAAAAAATTTCTCACTTTGCACACAAGGGCACGGCCATGCTGGAACAGGAATAAACCTTAAAATAAACATAATGTGTTTCACATTGTATTGGTGCTTTTTTCATACACAGTATTTCTCAGTATTTACAAGCAGTGTATAGATTTTAGCCATATGCTTTTATTATTGATGTATTTTCATGTATTTTACATTTTAATTCTACTTGATTAATTAAAACCAGGATTCACATGTGAGAATTATAATTAGATGGCTCCTGAGTGGATGCCTGATCATGCATTAACCGATCCATTTCGCCAAACTTGACAGCAACAGCTTTTCTAGAGATGTTATTCCTTATTCTTTTAGTAATTGGTGGTGGAGGAGAGGAAGGGGGGCAGGGAGGTAATGTCTGAGGTGGTCCCACCAGATCCTGGAAAAAAACATGTTACTGGCACTAATACTAACGCATAGTGCTCTTTCACTCAATCAGCATTGGTATGGTGTCTACTGACATTTATCCCAATTTGTCTGACAGATTTGAGGAAATTGAATTAAAGGAATTTTAACTTCATGAGAGAGCCCGGCATTAAGTGCACTCAAGCCTTATTTTTGTATTTGGGATTTCTGCATTTGCCTTTACCCTTGTACTTCTTAGAATTCACCGGTATTCTATATGCTATTGGTTTTGAACATTTTGGCTGTGGTTACCAACACCTGTAGCAGGGCTGTTAGTAATATTACTTCATAACATATAGTAACCATTCAAAATTAGCCAAGATCACATCCAAGTCCAAATGATAGGTCAAGACCCCCTTGAACAAATGTGAGTATTATTATGAATTTGACCAGCTCTGGTCCAACTGTTGCACATATTATCATAATTATCATTATTTTTCTAATCTGCTATACACTTGCAGATTTACCTCGACAAATGTGATGTCCATACAAGCTTTGACAGTTAGGGTATGGAGGACCTCAAAGGTCTGGCAAAATGCATGACTGGCATAAGTACCAATTAATACCTACATTCAACTGTAGATTATATTTTAGCTGTTAAACAGCAGCCCTCTCATTAGGTGAGTCTGGAGAATCTGTCTTTGAGGAGTTTGTATACAGTCCCTATACACTACATGATCAAAAGTATCTGGACACCTGAGCACAAACCAAACCACAAACTCCAGTTATGAATCTATGCTATTTACATCAAAGATCCTTAATAGGGTCTTGGTAAATCTTGGTTATCCTGGTTATACCGACATCGATCTGATTTTCATATTTGTCTTTAGTGAGAGTGAAAGGTATTTTTAGCTCCTTGACCTATTTCTCTGAAGCTACCTACATAGCTGACTGTGCCTGTGTTATGCGAACTTGTTGTAAACTTTATTACAACTCCCCTCACAGCTAAAGTAAAATATTTAGGGTTTTTAGTATAGGGTTAAACATGGTCAGGATTTGACCACTTTTAAAAAAGAAAAATGTGACAGTTGACTGTGCAAGCCCTACAATGTTCGTATCAGAAGTTGAGAAGAATACCAGTTAAGCTGCTTCTGAGGGACGGTGGTTCACTGTAAGATTGCATACTGGGCTGTCTGGTCAAGATGTTTTCACAAGTGGTGGGGTATCTAAGGAGTTTGTGGCATGCCTCGATGTGGACTGTGGGTCTTTGTGAGGGTTAAAGGTTCAAACCTGTGACTGTGGGCATGTTACTACACATTTTAGGGTTAGTCCAACATCACTGGCTGATCTTACAAATGTTTTTGGCTACAATGGTGCAGATGCAGTTCTAAAACACTGTAAAAAAAGCCTTCCTTGAACAGTGTGCAGCAACTCCATATTAATCCCCATGGTCCTACAAGAACAAGGATAGATGTCTACATAGTTTTGATCATATTTTATATAGCTTATTAAACCAGCATTTATTATACAACATTTTTTGTTAAGGCTTCTATGCGTTTATGTGTGTTGCTGAGAACTGAAACAATTTGTGAGTGTGTGTGTGTGTGTGTGAGAGAGAGAGAGGGAGAGAGAGAGAGAATCAGACTGAGCATTCTGAGCATTACAGCAATGCGCAGCACTGAACTCTGGTCTATCAGAAGAGATTTATGGCTCTTTCGTTTTGGCTGTTATTACGTGGATGAACTCTCTCTGTAGGCCCTCAGACATTATTAAAGTGCCAAAAGAAGAAATATTCATGTTGGCCCTGATGAAGCAGTCCCAACGGCCATTTCTGTGAGGGATCCATAAGCATGCACTACCGAAGATGGCCAGTAATGGAGAGATTTGGTTTAAATGCAATTTCATCAACCTATCAGAATTATACAAACACACACACATTCTTATACAGGTACAGGTATTATGACATAATGCATGTATGTATTGATTTGATAATATCTGGCAACCCGATTCACAAAAGGGGCACTCACAAAAGTCACTGTAAACTGTAGATTTGTAACTCACATGGCAAAATCTTTGAAAATTAAAGAGCTTCATTGTACATGCGCTGTAACTGAAGTCTGTTCACCTGTAGTCTGTAAACCTGTACAACCTCTATGTACTATGTGGATACTATTTTTTAATAAAACGACTAAATAATGAAATGTCATTGGATACATATAAGACGAGTATGGAATAGCAACACTGAGTGGAACAATCTTGTCGACCCATATTTGGTTAAAAAGATGGAACCTCAGCATTATTCGGACAACCTATATGTATTACTACACTGATGCATTGCACAAAAAGTACCTAAGCATAGCAAAGAAACTGGTACAGTGTGTATGTGTGTGTGTATGTGTGTGTGTGAGTGAGAGAGAGAGCACTGAGCAGTAAAGTCTGTACATTTGCACATTTCAACACCAAGGCACTTCAGATACAGACAATCCATATCACCACAGCAAACCATCAGGGAGATGAAAAAAACTAATCATATTTAGGAAGCAAAAAGCATGTATGAGTAACCACCGCAGTCATGGTCAGGTTTGACAGGTTTAGCTAAATCTGGTTGACAATAACACAATTATAAGAAAGCAATTACTATCAACCACTTCAATGACTTTCAACCACAATCGCAAAAGGAAATGATTCTACTCATAAATAAATATACAGCTGTAGTCAACAATAAAAAAATGGTGTAGGCGGCAGACATCTAAAAGCTAGATTCAGATCCCAACTTTGTATCATTTGAATATTTTAGTCGCATACGACGTGGACAGTGTTGAAGACATTCTTATTTAATAATCATTTACACAACCTTGAGTTCTCCTGGTCATCAGTAAGCTGATTCTCTTAATATCTTAAATTTTAGGGTTCATTTTCCAATCACAGACTTTTAGTTCTTTCCAGAGATTTACAATTTGATTTCACCTGTTCATACATTGTGTTTTATTTCCAGAATGATTTAGGGTTTCATGCATTTCTTTAAGCAAAGGTATCCTCCTTGGTCTTCACCTCACCTGACTATTTACTACCACCTGAAATTTGCAAAGGAATACACCACTGACTTTAAATCGGAGTGATTTACAGTACTACATTTATCGTGCAACATCCGCTCTACCAGCAGCACTGTTCATGGCTGTATTCAATTAGCTAAACTTGCTTTCCAATTAAATTTGGTATATTGGTTAATGAAGTAGCCCCAAGGAAGCCATTGCTGTTTATAAAGGTGATATGAGCGTTGGATTACTGCTTCATAAATTTAAAAAAATATATACGAAATATGTCTGCTTTGTTTAGGTTGTGGTCCTTTATATGAAATCACTCAGGGTCAAGAGCACACAGTACTGAGTTTCTGTGGAAATGGGGTGACAGGGTCGAATCAGTCCATGATCTAAAGCCAACACTTTATTATTTTTTTGCTATAGATTGAAAAAAAGAGACTGAGAGGGAATAAGACGATATGACTGGAGAGTTTAATAGGGGGAGGGGGTAGAGGTGTTGGGTGATGAAAAAAAGGGAGCAAATGAGAATTGCACAGTGCAATTCCCAGTAGTGATGGGGGATGGGGGGTACATTACCCCTCCAAACATTACCAATCTTATTCTGGAACCACTGTGCCTCCTCGTTACTTCAGACATCACAGATGTTAACACATTTGTTCAATTACCCATTTTAATACTTCATTAAAAGTGTTGGAAATATCTTCTCGCTTTGTAACATTTATGTCTATGGACTAATTAAAAAGATCAATTATTTTTACACAACAGAGATGAAGTAACATAAAATATGACTTTAAAATTCAAAATAGGATTTTAAGCAAAGCAACATGTCATTCAGACTTACCCATCCTTGACAAGATGTCTAACACAAACATCATAGTAATTTGGGGTTCAATATCATTTACAGCTAGTTGTAATGAGAGCAGAAAATGTTCTCTTTTTATCCTTCACAGAGCCAATTAGTTTGCCAGTTCTTGATACATGATGATGGCTTGACTGACCAAAACTATTGATGTATATTGCTTATCGGCATCTGTATGATTGGAATGGATGGCCTCGCTAGTAGAGTCCTCAGCTAAAACAACACAGACAGACAGAGCTGGAGTACGTGTGTAAGTGTGTAGTCAATGAGGCTAAGCCAATATGGCTCCTGTGTGTGAAAAAATGAACTGCTTTAGTTTTAGAAGTCAAAAATCTTGGTCAACGAGACGCTTTCTTAAAGACTGTGCTTCAAATCGGATTATTTTTTACAATTGATCACACTCCATGAAAACTTCTTTAAAAACTGTTAAGTTCCTACCCTTTTATTGAGCAAAGTGATGGATAGAGATAGACAGACAGATGGATGGATGGATGGATGAATAGATAGATAGATTAGATAGATACTTTATTGATACTGAAAGAAATTAAACAATTACGTTTTGGCCAGTATGTCTGTAAATCAAAGGAAACCTAACCATGAGTTTCTTGGACACCCCACTGAAAAACAAAAAAATCATATGAGGATTTGAATAGCAGCATTACCTTAAAGTTATGTTTTATAACAATTTATTGATGAGAGAGGTCATATGAAAAGGACCAGACCAGAAAATGGCAGGAAGGCTAGCGCACCTCAAATAACTGAACTCTCAGGGCACAATACATTACAAACAAAGACTCACAAACTTCCCCTTATGGAGGCTTAATCTTGTAAACCACAGTGGGACCAGATTGCCAACATTTTGATTACATTGCGTTTTGTGTTTCATTTCCATGCATCATTTGTGTTCTCTGGGTCACGTTAAAAATCATGGACAATGTTGGTGGCTTGAAAAAGCCCTGACATAGAGTTCCAGATCTGTCAGCCAAGAACAGAAATCTGAGGTTACAGTGGGCATGAGCTTACCAAAACTGGACAGAAGTTCAAGTGGAGATAAAATTTAAACACGTAAACACACCCAGACAGTGTTTCAAATCGGCTTATCTTTATTTTAACCCCATAAGACCCCTATTGAGCTAAGGTATTTGGGTCATGTTAGTGTGTGGTCTTTTGATAAAGTGTAACAGGTCTATCACCCATCTCCCATTCATAATGCCAAGTACAGGAATAAATGACCTGAGATGTTTGAGATTCTGTAGCTTTGCGGGTTTCGTTCAGGTTTCCCATCATACTTTAAAAAAATGCAAAAGGTTAACTGGCTTTAAACCTCCTCTTGGTGTCAGAGAGTAACTGATTGTATATTCCTACATTGAGTCCAGTGTTTTTAATATAATATAGGGACTAAAATAGGTTTTAAGTATTAAGTATTTGATTAATGACCATTATGTTGTATCGGCAGCTCTCTTTTTTGCTGTGCAATGTGGGATTAGTTGTTAAGGGTTTGTTTGAATTTTGGAATCGTAAAACCTGCCAAATTGTTTAAATTGCTGTGGTCTATTATTTTATGGTTTGATTAAAACCAGGTTGGATTTTCTTCTGATGATGATCTGTCTCCTCTAGAGGGAGCCCTCTAATTCTGTTGAAAAGAAGTACTGTTAATTAAGACCTTTTGTAACTTTGGAGGTGAGACGCAGACAGTAAGTGAAAAAGAAATAATGGCCTGAATTAGAAATAGAAAAAAACAGTATGGGTTCTTTCTCTCTCTCCTGCTCTGTGTGGGTGTGTGGATGGGTGGGTGGCAGTGTTTAGATGAGACTACCTCTCCCTGGCACTGGCCGCGTTCAGATTTTTATCCATGCTCCTTTGCTTTTGATTTCAGCCAGTCACTCCAACACCACTTGTGTCAAGACTAGAGCTGTTTTAAAAAAAGGCAGGATGTGTACTGCACCATAATACTGCATACTATATGATGACAGATTATAATGTGTACTACCAAGTGTATACTCTTTACTGCACCATTATACAGCAAATATTACACTGCCACACATTATAATGCAAACTACAAAGCGTATATTCATTTCTGCACCACCTTTTACCTTATCAATACAACACATTTAAGACTGCCACAGATTATGATGTATACTACCAACCTGCATGCTGCCCCAGGATAGACTGATAATGCTGCAGTTCATCGCTATTATTGGAGTCAGGTAAAAACTAGGATGTTAATGTCACGTCGGCTTTAACTTTTTGCCATTTATGGTGGAATATTATGGGATAAATGAAGTACTATTTTGAAAAATTATATCTAAATAGAAACTCCAAAAGGTGTCGACTTGACACGAGGGGTAGATCTCTAAGAAAAAACACCATGCACTTTTTAATTAATCTGTAATACCTAAAGCTACAGTGGACGTCCACACAAATGTGGAAAAAACTGGCTGAACAGAAAAAATAAAAAACCTCAAGGCTCGATCTGAAGACACCCCAACCCCCACCCTGCTTTCACCCTTTGCAGTATAAATCCAACCCTTTTTTTCCATTCCAGCAGTCTACTCCGGGTGCAATCTAAAAAAGTCAGCTCTTCAATAACACCCTGACAGCTGTAGAAAATGGCCGTTCTCAATTTGGTTGCATCTCCACACAGTGTCATTACGTTATGTCATACCCACGTGCCCTTGAAAGCTCAGTAAAGTGCTTTTTCTAGAGCAGAGCGAGCGAGCGATGGAATGGAAGAGGCTGAGAAGCTGAGAAAATACACCAGAGTGGTTAGAAAGCACAAGGTACAGACATAATTGCTGATTTAATCGCATCATCTCGAACAAAAGCTCGGGGCAGAACATATACGTTCACGTATGAACCTTTTTGATGCTTTCTCACAGATCATTAAGGCATTTTTGAAATGGATTCTTGGAAAGTGAGCCCAGGCTGATTTGGTGGGGAAAGTCCATATACAATGAATCGATATTCACTGTAAACAGCAGAGGGCGCTGGTTGGCGCTGGTTGGCGCTGTACACCACGCCTGGTTGACATCACTGGTGATATACGCCTGGTTGACAGGTTCTGGGTTTTCCAGCCGAATTGGGCTTTTTGCATAGTTTGTGCCTACTTCAAAAATATATATATTTTGTGGATAAATAAAAGAGAATAAATATACACATCACAAATATATAAAGTATTTTATTTTAATTCATTAAAGAGGAAATAATTAACGGAAACTGTCTGAATCTGTCTTTAATTTTTACATTTTCAGCATTTAGCAGGCGCCTTTATCCAAAGCGACTTACAGTACAGTTACAGTATACAGTCTGAGCAATGAGGGTTGCTCAAGGGCCCCAACAGCAGCAACCTGGCAGTGGTGAGGTTTAAACCAGCGAGCTTCGAATTACTAGTCCTGTACCTTAACCACTTGGCTACGGCTGGCCAATTTCATTTTGTTAAATGAAAAATAAATAAAAAATGGGAAACAAATCGTATCGTGTAGCCAGTATCAGGAATCGCATTGCATTGAGGGTGGACTGTATCGTTACAGCCCTGTAATCCAATTACATTAAATTACGTCCGTGATTCCACCTACAGCGCTACCCCATCATGCTTCATTCACTCTTTATTCACATATACAGTAACTAAGTGAACACACGGCAAAAACACACTCGTAGCGTTTCTGAAAATGCCTTCTCCAGCCATTAAGAGGAAATTAACACTATATCGCTTTTAGCAAACTGGGCCCAAGACGGCAGTTGAAGGTGATTACGGGTTTTCTTTCTGTTTTCCTGGAGCACTAAAACAGAAGCTAAATCGCAAAGTTTAGTACCGCTGGTCAACTGTTAAAAAAAACTAAAACTAAACGGATGCGTCCGAGCTGTTTTTTTTCTCTGAGCGCGCTCATGAATAAAGAGTGAGAAGCACTTCTACATGCTAAACACAGCAGCGTGCACTCGGCTCCCAGTGGGCACCGCTTATCCACTCCTAAACCTGGAGAAAAGTTAGTCTGGATGATTCGCTCCGGGCTTTCGCTTTCCGTTATTGATTTTCCCTCTATTACCAGCAATCCTGCTATTTTTGACCGACACGACCTGCTGTAAACTACGGAATACACACAGCCTTATATCAGAACCTTTGCAAACTAAAAAGAATAATAAGATTTCTATGGACGAATGCCTTTGTTCATAAGCTTAATACAAAATACGCTTATGCGCAATAGGATGTGAACGCCACCTAATGGGTTCATTTCACTGAAAGGATATCATTTGTGTATAGTACATGTCCTTAATGTGCAGAAAGTGTACGTTTGTACACTTTCTCACCTTTTTGTTCCAACATTTAGTAACATAATGCTTCCTCTCCATTAATGTTGACCCCTTAAGGAGAACTCACCCCCCAACATGTTGGCAGAATCTGTATGAATTTTATCACCAACAATATGTATGGAGAGACACGCCATGATGAATGCAATCTTTCCACGCCTGCAGGAACAATCAATCAGCCAGCAGAGATCGTACTTGCATTAGTTGTCAGAGAGACCCTGTCCGGCTTAATATCCCTTATCCTTATATGTTCATGTTCTGCCCAGTTAGGTGGCAGAGTCGAGACTCAAAACCGGGGTTCAACTGACTCCAAGAAAGTGTAACCGTCTAGACCGGCACGTGGGGGTGGACACAGATGCAGATATGTTTTAACAAAGTGTTTAATAACAACAAAAGACATTGGTACACAAGATGATGCTGTGCTAAAATGCTAATGCTAAATACAAGAAACAAGAACCTAAACAATCCGGAATCCCAAGCATAGCTGACACATGCAACCTGACTAAACTACACTAGACCTTAAGTGAACAATACTTAACAAGACAAATTAACAAGACAAAGCATGAACTAGCAAGAGAGGTCCAACCCCAACCATTACCGAGATGAGGAGCAGCTATGGATAATTAAACATACATAACATAGAAGACACACCATGGTGGCCGCACATGTGTTCCAGGTCCCACGTCAGTACAGCAAAATTTACTGACTAGTATCTACACAGTGAGTAGAAAAACAATCTGACCACAAATCATATTTCTTTCCATACAGTTTTTAAAGCAAATAAAAATCCTGGAGGGAAATCGCTCATCTATAAAATTCATCCTTGCACACTCCATCACTGTTGCTCCTCTGCAAGGGCTGCCGAAAGTTTGACACCGGGGCGATGTGTTTCTCTTCCATCTTTAGTAGGGAACCATAGAGAACCCACCCTACGCCCCCTCCGACACACACGCAGTCCCTCAACTTCGTCCCTCAACACTGCCTAGGTGAATTCAAACTTGCCTTGGGTTGCTAACCAGAGTCCTTGAACAGTATTTGAAGCTCCCGGTCTCTTAGTCCAGTCCTTTCCCACACGGCAGACTCGGTGGCTAATTTTGTCCGCTGCAGACAGTGCCAATCATGAGCGCTGGATGGTGCCCAGCTAACCGCTAGCAGGGCCGAACCTAAACTCTTTAAGCCTAACTTTTTCACTTTGTGTTGCTAGCGTTTACTCCACTTCATTCCACCTCTTTTTGGAGATTTTTGATGAGACATTTCATTTTAATTTTAGTTCCAATCTGAAGCAACCCGCCTGACGCTGCAATGTAAAAGTATTGCAGTAAAATGTTTGATTTTGTGAGTTTATTTTCTGGATTTTATTATGCTTTTGATTCTCTTTCAGGCAGTCGAGCGGAGCCGTCATAAAGAACAGGTACGCTCATTACACTGCATGCGCGAAACCTTTTCCCTTGTCATATTAGGCTTTATTTATTACTGCATCCAGTCGACCCTGGTAAAATCCAACAAGCAAAACTGGCTCTTAAAATTTACAAGCTTTTAAGAGAACAAAAATCTTCATTAGCGTACAAATGGATCTTTATTTTGCTACAGTACATTTACTCAAAATGAAATAGACTCTTTTGTCTTGGTGAACGCATCACTCTTGTTGTTTAATAAGCTGTGAGACTACCACTTCATCTTATCGCTACCTTTAATTGGATTGATGCTCAAGAAAGATGAACTGTGTTAATTAAATCCCAAAATTAAAGTAAGCACATCAAGGATTTTCATCATCGAGACGTAAAGGCTAGGGTTTATCATTTTTAAAAATATTTTTATGCACGTTCTCCCCTTTTCTCAAAGGTTTAGTGTCTTATGAGGCCAGTCTTGTGCATTGAAAGTTACGCACTTATCTCTGCATCACTACTTATGTACAGGAACCTTGGACTACTAACCAGGGTCTAAGCACACAAAGCAGACTAATGGTCAATTTTGCTTCTGCAGGCATGGCCAATTGTGCCCGCTATGGGGCGCCCAGCCGATCGGTAGCGGAGCTGATATTCGAACTGGTGTGCTAGTGGAATATGGGTTTCAGAATTCCGGCTTCTGTGATAAATCACTTTCTTTTGTGGGAGTTCACCACTGCAGCTGTTAAACAGAGCTAAGTGGTCTGCTTAATAGCATTAATAAAATATTTACCAGACGTAATTAAACACATGACCCAACAAATTTATTCCCATCACAGAGAGAATTAGCTAATCAGAAATTCAGCCCTAAAGTCCTCCCACACCCTTACCAGACTCTCTATACGGCTGATAATATACGCCATAAATCGAAGCGTCTGTGCAGGAATACGGTAAAAATATATAGATGATTTTTATCAGCTGCTTTATCCTGGTCAGACTCATTGCAGATCTAGTTAAACCCACTTAGACACACCCAATCATTTACATTTAGGACAATTATCAGACATGTGTGCACCTGTTGAAAAGCTGGGATAGGCTCCAGCATCCCCACACGACCCTGATTAGGATAAGTGGTTAAAGAAAATGAACTGAACTGAACTATTATCAGACACTTTTAACCGAAGTATACAGTCTAAACAATCCAGGGTTGCGGGCCATGAAACACATATGCAGCAGATGTGCAGTGTTGTATTATTCTATTCTGTCTTATTGTAGTTTGTAGAATAAAACATCACTGCAGATTTTGGTGAAACACACACACACACACATATATATAGTCACAAAATATTCTAGTAATCTAATATAACACTAATAATCATTAACTTCTCAAATAAACAACCAACTTCCTTATTGATCTAATAACCCCTCATATCTCTCCAGCCTGGGCGAGGAGTTTTATCGTGAGGCGATCGAGCATTGCCGGAGTTACAACGCTCGTCTGTGCGCCGAGCGCTCCATGCGTCTGCCCTTCCTGGACTCACAGACCGGTGTGGCACAGAGCAACTGCTATATATGGATGGGGAAGAACCACAGAGGTCCAGGTACGAACATAAACGTGTGTGTGATTACATGTGTGTGTATATAATGCACAAATACGTTACTGTGTCCCTGCACCCCAAGAAAACATTACAGGGCAGACACTACTCAAATTAAGCAGACGCCTTTATCGAACCAGAGATGGTCTACGGTCTGAGCAACTAAGGGTTAAAGGCCTTGCTCATTGGCGCACCATCAGCAACCTGGCATTGATGGGGCTTAAAGCTCCAACCTTCTAATTACTAATCCGGTACCTTAACCAGGGAGTAACACCGGTGTTTTTTTGTTGTTTCTCTAGGTGTGTCTCCGGGGCAGCTGTACACCTACCCGGCTCGCTGCTGGCGTAAAAAAAAACGGCTAAACATCCTAGACGATCCACGCCTGGGACCCATCGAGTTCAAGATAGGTAAGAAATGGATGCTAGGAGGCTATCTGTGGTGCTAATGCAATCGAGGTGAGAGTTGAGAACGGTTTCAGCTGCGGTTTTGTGGGCGCATTGATTTTGTAAAATGGGTCTTTTTACACAGGGTCTCATTTAGCGGGTGTCGGCCGCGATGTAATATATAGCATTTCGAACCGATTACTCAAATCAGCCTGCAAAGCTGTGTGTGCGCGCTTGAGTTAATTGTGGGATTATTGATATTTTAGCGGTGAGTACTTAGTAAGTGTCTATTTGTGTGTATGTATGTGTGTGTGTGTGTGTGTGTGTGTGTTCAGACTACGAGGCTGCCCTAAAGAAGGAGGGTGGTGTTCCCGAGGGTCCGGTCCTAGAGTCTCTTCTCAGTGGAGAGTCCATAGATAAGAAAGTGGAGACTAAGGAGGAGGAGGCCATGAGCGAGTGCCAGGTGAGGACTGAAATGCTGAATTTTCCTTGGTCCATCCATCCAAGTTTGACCATATCAGACCCTTGGGTGGCTCAGGGGTACAGACGTGATTGGCTGAGAGAGTGGGGAATCCACCATGAACTTGACCTCGAGAGGACGTAAACATAAAGGCGATGTGGGTATCCATGACCTGACCATTAGCTTGTTGGAGATCACGTTTCAAAATGTGTCTACGGGAATCGTAGATCAAGTTTATGCTTAGCAACGTTAGACAATCTCGTTAGCTAGAACATGAAAAATGACCAATGTGGTTTTTAAAACAAATAACTCTGAAGCTATGAGGTAAACAGTGCTAACTTTTATACACAATCACATTGTATAAAAAGAGCCATGATTACAATTTATCTGTTAGTGGTGGAGCTACACTGAGTGAATTGTTACTCTTGGAATGAAATTGAACATTTAAATGACTGGAATAGAACCATACATGCTATAAAATACACTGAAATGATACTAAATATAAATATTATTATGTTCAGAGTGGATGTGAGCGATTTAAACAGGTTTAATGTCGCTACCTTGCACTGGAAACTATCATTTTACCATAATGTTTATTGCTCTCAAACTAAAGCTTGACAGACTCCCATGCTAGCACATCGTTGCTGTGTTTTTCTTCGTATCGAGTAATCTATTCTTTTTAATTTTACACCTTAATAATATAGAGACTTGCCTGTATGTAGATTAAATTTGCCTGTACGTTTCTAAATCTAGTCTGATGATTTGCCTGGCGGGATGTGTATTTGCAGAAGCTACTGGTGGGAGATTTTCCGCATGAGCTGGATGTGGAAGAAATGGAGGAGGATGTGCCCAAGCGTAAGAACCGCACCAAAGGACGGGTATGTAACAACCCCCACAAAAAAAAAACCTTAGTGCTATTTTTTTTCTTTTTTGCAAATCAGGGCTTAAACACAAGATTTATTTATAAAGAAATGACAAAGAAAGATGCTAATATTGTTAACCTAATTTGATTCACCGCATCTGAACTGAATGTCAAAAATCAAGCCTGTCTGTGATTGCTCCCCTGCTACATATCCACAGCTGCACCTCATTCAAGAGGCAGTGCTTACGTTGCGTCCTTGCTAGCTCTTATCCTTGTTTGTTTTTGCTCTCGTTTGTGTGTTGTTTATGCTCTTTGTTCTTTCTTTGTATATAATGCAAAAATCTGTGACTGTGTCCCCGCACCCCAAGAAAACGAACACAACCCAGGGCTTCTCACAACAATGGGCAAAATACTAATCTTCACAAGACTCCAAAACCCTTCTGATTCATGAAGACCATTCCATTATAGGGCACACACTATGATTTTGAGTATCTCTCTGACGAGACAGTGCTACTCACCTATCCACCGTCCATTTTACACCATCGGCTTTAACGCCTGGCATTGGAGGGGCTTAAAGCTGCAACCTTCTGATTAATAATCCGGTACCTTAACAGGGAGTAACACTGGTGTTTTTTTTGTTGTTGTTGCTCTAGGTGTGTCTACTGGTGTAAAAAATGATTAAACATCCTTGACAATCTTGTTGTTTATGTTCTTTGTTAGCAAATGTTGGCTTACTATAGGGTTTAGGATCATTTAGGTGTATGCTTATGGTGTTCAGATCAGCATTAGCAAAGCTTTAGCATTATTCATGGTGTTTAATTTATATTTAGTCAAATTCTGAATCAAAATAGGGCCCAAAGAAGAAAAGTGCAGAGCAAGCTCTGTGGTAAGATAATGAAAAAGAAATGTATGATGGTGTACGGTAGAGCACACGTACTGTAGGGAAATGTGACCTGTCTGTGTTTTTATGAACTTGTAAGTGTATTGTTGTTTATTATCGTGTATTACAAGAATGTCTATACGGTAAGATTTAAGGGAAAATAAACTTGTATTCATAACAGAATAGATCATTATAGAAAGGTTAGATAAGACATGGTTTGGAAGGTTGGGCACATATTAATTCTATTTATTATTTGTTATGAGAAAAACAGATTCAACAGACGAACCAATTTTGACCTAAGTACAACCCTTCGGGAGCAAATTAAATTCATAAGTCAAGTGTCCACTGTTCATGGCAACATGAAGCAGCAGTGGTACAGTGACAGACGGCGATAAATTGAGGTTTTTTTTATTTTGATGCAAACTAGGGTGTTGTGGTTCAGTGAGCAGTCTCAGTAATTGGTTCTGTTAGATGCGATAGTGGCTGTTTTTGGAAAAACAGCATCTGTGTTGCA
>JAYDZG010000021.1:14075414-14085424 GCA_034509265.1 Microcambeva bendego
CAAGAAACCCCATACCTCCACCCACAGATTTGGTCCTTTTTAATGTTTAATTCATGGCTGCAGCCTCGTCGGCATGTCGGGGGGAAAAAAAGCCCAAAAACCAAACAGGGACGCACAAGTAGGGCAGGAAGAAATAAGAAAACAACCTTTATGTTTCCTCATCAGCAGTTTCTGTGTGAATCTCACACCCTTGGTACTGTTAATTGGGACACAGTCCCGACTTATAGGTGTTACAATACCCACATACCCGATTAGTCAATAAACGAGTGTACAGATGGATCGTTTTAGACCTGCTGCAATTTTTTAAAGTTTTTTTGCTATAAATATGGTGAGCAAGCAGTGAGGAGAGAAAAAAAGTTCAGGTTTTTGTCTGTGTTTACACTTTTTAGGTACGGCACATTTACCACTGGGTTTCATCATCTTTTCATTTAACAGCATTCTGTAATCATTTTCAAATTTACAGCATATGCTTGGTTGATGTAACACCTCAGCTGCTGATATGGGCCAGACGTAGCCTAGTGGTTAGGGTACAGGACTAGTAATCTCACCACTGCTGGGTTGCAGGTGTTGGGCCCTTGAGAAAGGCCCTTAACTCTCATTGCTCAGACTGTATACTGTAACTAAAGTAAGTCGCTTTGGATAAAGGTGTCTGCTAAATTCTGCAAATGTTAATGACATACACCGACCAGGCATAATATTATGACCACCTACAGGCAGAGTGAATAACATTATCTCTTCATCATGCCACCAGTTAGTGGGTGGGAGATAGTTGACAGTCAGTGAGCATTTTATCCTCAAAGTCTTCTGTCCTATACTGTCCAGAAATAAACAAGGGGTTATTCTCCACACTGGGAGGATAATGGTTTGCCTTGTTGGTGTATATCTGTATTTGTATTTGTCTACATTTATTGTAGTTATTTTGTTCTGAACAGGCATGTGGGGTCGGTGGAATGAGGAAAAGACAAGAGCCAGCCTTCATAGAAGATCGGGACAAACCATACGTGTGTGATAGTAAGTATTGATCAACTGTAAGAGTATTTAGATGTACTTACTCCCTAGGTGTGAGTGTGTGCGTGTACGCACAGTGATGTGGCGACCTGTCTGAAGCATTGTCTGCCTCTCACCCAGTGAACTGACCCACTGCCGACCTGAATAGGATAAAGCTGCGAGAAAACAGCCAATAAATGAATGGATGTACATTCCAAATACATACTTATTTAGCCTTTGATGGAATACTTGCTCATACTCAATCATGCTCATAATAATAAGGCTCGTGTATCATGTATATCAGTATTGTTTGTGTGTGTATTTTAGTCTGCGGCAAACGCTACAAGAACCGCCCAGGTCTAAGTTACCACTACACTCACACACATCTGGCGGATGAGGAAGGAGAAGAAGATGCTGAACGTCACACCCTGCCATTTCAGAGGAAGAACAACCACAAACGTATGTCGCACATCACAGCCGTGTCGATGACACCTCATTGCTCATTTATTTACACCTCGTTGCCAGAACCTTAGGTGTTATCTAGTTTGTTAACAAAGCATCTGTGGGACCACCTTGATGGCCGTGTTGGATCTACGGACACACCTGTTGGATTCACTGTGGGCAGTGTGGCTCTAGATACCTGTGATGACATACCAAGACCCAGCTGCTGTCTGTACTTTGGATATTAGCTGACGGCCATAAGAATGTGACTTGACATGGCAACGTTAGAGACTTTATGTGCATGTCTTTGGACAGTGGGAGGAAACATCTGGGAGAAACCAACACGACACAGGTTATCGAAAATCAGCACAGGATTTGGTGTCCACTTACATTACGAGCACTGACCGGTGAAGCCAATCACGGCACCTGTTAGTGGGTGGGATATATCATGCAGCAAGAGAACATTTAGAAGAAGGAAAGTTGCATGTGAGCATTTGAGAGAGTTCGACAAGTGCCAAAGTGCGACATCTTGACGAACGGAAAGAAGGAACTGCAGCTCTTGTGGGGTGTTCCCGGTCTGCAGTGGTCAGTATCAGGATTAAAAGTGGTCCAAGGAAGGAACAGTGGTAACCCGGCGACCGTGTCATGGATGACCAAGGCTCATTAATCCAACAGACGAGCTACCGTAGCTGAAATTGCTGAAGTTAATGCGGGTTCTGATAGAAAGTTGTAAGAATACACAGTGCATCACAGTTAAAGGGCTGTTTTGGGAGCACAAGTAGGACCAATACAATAGTAGGAAGGTTGTCAGATAGTGATAGTGTGCTAGAAAGCATCCTTGGAATTAAACAAAGCAGAGGCAACTTGGCAGTGCTAAGTAACCTTCTGGTTACTAATTCTGTACCTTAACCAGAGAGTTACAGCGACACTTTTATAGCAATATTATTAATAAGAAATGGTATTATTAAAATCCTATTCATACATAATTCATGCATTATTTCAGCCCAAATAGAAGCGTGTACACCCAGACGAGCACACACACTCTTTCCCCTCTCTGTCTTTAGTTTGTTTTGGGTGGGTTTACTGCCCTTCCTCTTCCTTTCTTAATTCTGTCCTGTTTTCAATCAGTTTGATAAATGACGGATTATTCTGCCAAGAGATGAGATTTTCTCATTTTCTCTCTCGCCGTCTCCGTCTGGCTGGCTGTCTCCGTTGCCGTCTTCTCATTCGCGCCTCGACGTTCCTTCCCCTTCTCTTCTTTGTCTTTTTCGCCACTGCTCTTAAATCTTTCCCAATTTCTGCTTCTGTCTGT
This sequence comes from Microcambeva bendego, assembly GCA_034509265.1. Lineage (NCBI taxonomy): Eukaryota > Metazoa > Chordata > Actinopteri > Siluriformes > Trichomycteridae > Microcambeva > Microcambeva bendego. The sequence continues at coordinate 14,078,155 of JAYDZG010000021.1, forward strand.
CTGGCTCCGTCAATCCTTCTCTCTCACCGCGTGTCCCCCATGCCCCCCACCATTTTTTTTTTACCTTTTACGCAAGATTCATCTATCACTCCCTTCTACCTTCTTTTTTCCCCGATTTTTTTTTCTTCTTTACTTTTTATTTATTTCCGGGGCTGAAATGAAAGCGATCGATGGGAGACGCCCCATTAAAATTCATGCCCTATCGTATTCTTTTTCAAAGCAGCGCGTTCGTCGGGGGGCTCGGGCGGCGGCGGGCATTTGATGTGATGCAGGGAGGGATGGGGGCTGGCTATGAGGAGGGGGGGGCTGGTGTTTGCTTTGGAGGTCGCCCCTGTAGATGTGCACCTGAAAATTGGATTTTGCGACTCGGGTAGTTCGAGATAAGCAGGCGACCCTTCCCCCCAACGAGAGCGCCCTGAGTTGGCTTCGGGTCCTGACTGAGATTTGGGATCTGGGGTATGGAGACGGTAAGGCAATCGGCAATAAAAGAAAGAAAATGAGAGAGGAAAAGAGAGAGAGGGAATGAGAGAGTGGGAAAATAGAGCGAGACGAATAAAGATGGATGCTCTTTGTTTGTTCTTGTATTGTCATTACTATTCCTTATTTTTTTCAGATTTTTTCAGATCCATCCTTTTTAATCTCCCTTTTACTCATATCTGCATTCACTCACTGCAAAGCATGTCCTTAAAACACTATTACTGCAGCACACTGGTTATCTAAAAAAAAAAGCTCTCACTGGCTCCCTCACTGTATAAGATTTTGAGTAATCTAGCAGTAGCATGATTGCTTTGATTGGTACCTCTGAAGATAATTACATAGACGAGTTCCTGACTGGGACAGCTAGATCCTGAATGACAGCATGTTTTTCTTATTGAAAAGATCTGAAGCAAATCTGGACTACAGTAAATACTCCTTAAAAGAATGTCGCAAAGCAAGTATGTCGTGTCAAGAAAAATTCAATTCGGTTCAATTTTAATGTTTTAAACAGTGTGACGAAACCCTGTCGGGCTACTTTGGTGCAGCGATAAAAAAAATAAAACATAGATACGTGATTTCAGCTCGATTGGGTTCAAGTCTGTGGAATTAGAGCGCCGGGGTAGTACTTGGAGTCTTGGACATGCTCATATCTACCATCCTTAAACGAGGAGGGCCTGGACTGTCAAGCGCCCCATGTTAAACCTCTTAAAGGTTTCTGACAACGTTAGGAAAAATATCGTGTGGTCTGAAACAGTGGAAATTGACCAAACAGCAAGCACAACGGACACAGCTCAGTTTCAGTTTCTTTCCCCCTCCCGTACATGTCCAGTAACCGAGTGCATCTTTCCTCCTGCACGATGTGGGTTCATATGAGGCTCAGCTTTGTCTACGGAGAGCCACACCCTGATTTTAAAATATCTCTAAAGTCTGTGTAGGCGCCATCAGTCAGCAAGGAGAGGTCTTAATTTGCCCAGTTAGAGCTCAGATGACTCCCTATCTGGCTTTCTCATCCTGTATGAACACCCAGTTGTTGTCCGTACCGATGAGTGCGAAATGTCAGCGCTGGTGTGCTAGCATGTCTTACTGCTGTGCCACTTGAGCGGCCTCAGTTTCAGATTTTTAAAGTTATTTTAATGTTAAAAGTGTTATTATTTTTCATTTAAAATCAAATGACAAAAACAAAATTAGAGGATTTTTTTTTTCCTATGTGTGTCTTTTAGGTCAGGCCTCCATCCCGCACCAAAACCTTATCGATCCGGCTTCGCGTGCATGGGAAAAGTCATGCTGAAATGGGAAAGGGCCTTCCCCAAAGTGTTAAACGATGTATTTGAGAATTGATTGGTTGACCTGACTATGCGTCAGTAGTAGGCGCGGTTCTCGTAATCCGATTGGGACGCGGCCGGGGCAAACCCACCCGGCACCGGGCTGCCGGCTCCCTCCTCCGCCGGAGCGGTGAGTGCAGCGGCCGTTGCCTAGCGATGTTGTTGCCATGGCAACCGGCCAGCCAGCCAGCCAGCCAGCCAGCCACCCGACTTCTGCAATAAAGAATGCATTGTTATATGTACATCTGAGTTCGGTGTGGAAAAAAAGAGGGAGGGTAGGCCGCAGAGTTTCCAGATACCCAGGCTTCAAGGAGCGTGTGTGTTTGTGTGTGTGTGTGTGTGTGTGTGTGTGGCAGAAACATAAAAGGGAGAGGGTGATAGAGGGAGAATACGAATTCTCTTTATGATTTTCCATATGTATGAGGTCAGGGAGAACAGGGGGTGAATGATATTGCAGTCTGGCTCATTTGCCATTCCGTATTAGAAGCAAGACGTGGGGCTGGGGGTTGCGGCGCTGGGAATGGATTCGAAAAGTAATTTGAGATATATCAGAGTAACCTCACCACCCCCACCCGGCTCGCTCTCTCCACCTCTGTCTTTTGTCTAGCAGCTATTCTCAACATCGCTTGGTGACAGGAAGCAAAATATGGCTCTCTAAACAAACCTGTACTGCCGTTCCTCAACGTCCAGGGCCAGTTCTGTACGGGTCCTTAGTGATAAATACCTTCACTACGGGTCCACCCTAAATTAGTCTGGCAGGCAAGTCTAGTCCATTAAAAATATATTTTATGTTCGGGTGGGATGGTCTCACACCGAGGTGCTGGGTTTGATCCCAAGGCCGGGATGTCCGTTCCTTTCTGTGCAAAGTTAGCATGTTCTCCACGTGCTTGGGTTTTCTCAGGGACCCCCGGTTTACTCCCACAGACCAAAATTTGTTTATTATGATTTTTAACGTAATATTTTACACTCTTGGTTACTTAATACACAAGTTTCATCAATACACAAGTTTTTGGACAATTTCTTATCTCCAATTTACCTTCCTGCATGTTTTTGGACTGTGGGAGGAAACCGGAGCACGTCCACACTGAAAAGACCCGGACCGCCCTACCTGGGGATCGAACTTGTGCTACCCACTTAGCCAACAAGACTCATCCTATAAAGCAGGGCATTGTAGTTCCGGTCCGATGCCCGGATAAATAGGTAGGGTTGTAAAAACTACTCCAAATAAATAATATGGATCACAATCAACCGTGGTGAAATATATATATTTTAAGTCTGAATATTTATTAATACTTAATATCTACATATTTAAATTCTATTTCATACAAATAATGCTCATGTTAGGTCTTGAACACCAGAAGGATGCAAATGATTGGCAACACAACCCACACTAACCGATTTATGAACTCCATTATTTCACAATGTGGTCCAGAGCAGCCCAATTTGCACCGTCTGTTCTTATTTGGGTAGCACCAGACCCAACACGACCTGACCAGACAATCTTTCCCATTCCCTGTACAATTCGCATTACAAATCCCTTGCAGTCTGAGTCTTTTACAATTTTGGGGGTGGTTTTCACACTACATGACATGATCAGTGATTAGGGGGTCACACACAACACCATCTTTCACCAGGATGAGTCGGTCTAGTCTCCCAAACTATGCGAGTACTGAGAAAAAAGAAATGAATCGTAGAGGATTTGACAACCTGACCAGCAAATTTTCGTTTCGGTAGTGAGTTGGACATAAATATTTCTTTGCCTTGTTTTTATTTATTATGGTTTGGTGTGGATAAGTTCACAAATACTAAGATTTGTGTTTGTACCGATGTATTCTGATAGGAACTACATTATACCCCATCTCACGTTTTTACACCTGGGTTTCCAAACCCAGACATTATCGTGAACACCATGTAATATCCAGAGTACCCGCCGTGTGCGTCACAGACCACAGCTGGATGGACTGAGAGTGATTGAATGATGCAATTGGAGCCATGCTGATATATGTCGCTTATGTTGCTGAAAAGACAATAAAACCTCTTCGACTCAGACATACCCTCTAAGATGACCCCGCAGATCCTAAATTGGGCTCAATTCTGGAAAAATTCAGGAGCCAGGGTAGTACTTGGAAGTCATTGGTACTCCAACCAAGTGTTGCATTGTCTTGCTGGAAGATCTTATCCAGCCTAGGGAAGACAATCGGCATATATACATCATTTACCCTTCCACACCTTATATTCCCACCAAGCTAGCTCCCGAAACGCGATTTCCTATCTGAGCTATGCACTAGAACCGTCAAAATTAGAAGCTGGTCATGTTAATGAGACTCAACAGTGTCTATATGGAATTAAACAAACCTTCCAGGAACGATTTGTCACCGGTGTTATTATTTTTAGTGAATAAATGAATGCTGGCTGGTAGGATTGTATGGGCAGGTAGTATATTAGGAAACAGACTCTCATTTGTCACAAAACTGGTGCAAGAGTGTGCAGCAATCCAGAAAAAAAGTTATTACGCCAACATATGCAGGAAATAAATCTGGGCTAAATGTACTGAAGCTGTTTGTGTGTATGTGCGTCTCTTTTTTCTGGTCTTGGCATTAATCTGCATGGCTGCATCTGTTAATGTATTGCAGTAGGTGCTCTGTCCTGTTTTAATTCCAATGTGCTCTTTACGCATTGATGGAGGAGAGATTTATTTTGGTGGGATTAATGAAAGTATGAAAATGCTGACATTGAATGATGGGAGATCTGGAAATGTAAAAGCCTATTTTTGTAAACAAAATAAAATTAAATTTGTTATCATCTTTTATTAATCTTAATAATGAATGCACTTTTATTATAGCATGTAGACGTCAAGTAGCAAATCGGAGGTTTACATCTCTTGTGATTACTTTTTCCTTTTCTTTCTGAAATGAAAGGATGTCCTGTGACTTTTGACTTAACCTGACTTGAATCGGTTGCTAAATATAATGTATGATGTATACTTTAAAATATAATGTATGATCTAGAATAAGAAATCTAATAGGATATAACAATACTACTCATTTTGGTCAAACACTTAAACAGATATCGTAAATCTGAATATATATATATATAAATAAAGATTTTTCTCTCTCAATTAAGCATATTGCAACCCCGTTCAGATCTGATGAGGGTATATTTTCCTAACAAGTGCCCCCTCAGATACACTAACCCCTTTTTATTCATCCCATCCTACAGTGGATTCGTGCATGGAGAGTCTCCACATTCCACCACAAACGGGAAGAACTACTGAAATGAAAAAAAGAGGGAGGGGGGGTTAGCGGTGCCTCTCACCGTCTCTATTTTTTAAATCCCATGAGGCTGCAGACACACTTGAAAACTGTGAAGTGTGTTGTTCTGCTTGTGTTCTCCCTGTAATTGGACAAGTGCTGCACTGGAAAACGCATACGAACAGCAGGATTCTGTATCACAGACTGGAGAGACACATGGAATAAGTCAATCGTCACATCATCCTTCCCAACTAAAAATAAATAAAATGACAATAAAAATGCAATTAGGAACAAGACTTTATTCTGTGTATTTTAACTCAAAGGTCCCCAACCATCAGGCCGCAGACCGGTCCATGACTCATTTATTACCAGGCGCCACATGAAGAATAATTATATTTAAGATAACTGCAAAAGACTATGAAATCTCCATATTACTTCAGGTGTTATTGTCTTCTATCACCACCAGGTGGTAGCACCATTGTGTTGCAGCGAATAAAGCTTTTTTCTCATATAAAACCGATCTGTAATGCAAAAAAGTGCAAATAAATGATTTTTCACACAGAAAAAGTTTGGAATGAAGCCAAAACAGAAGTTTGTAGAGAGTTTGTAGCCTACAGGTGAAGGTACTGGAGTTGACAGTGAAGTACTTTACAGGTTGCTACAATTGGGCCCTTAATCCTCGATTGTTTAGACTGTAAAATGTCACAAATGTAAGTTGCTTTCGATAAAGTTAGCGTCTGCTAAATGCTGAAATGTGCTGTAAATGTAAGAAGCTTATAAATTTAGATGTGGTTTGGAGTCTGAACTACCGAGATAAGTAACATGTCTGTCATTAAGCAGTTGTGAGCAGATAGGAACCAACACTGAGAACAGAATGGACATTTCAAAGTCCACTATAAAGGGCGTTTCACACTTTTGTTCCTGGGGGTTTCTGTGAATAGTACCCCAAATGAGTAAGGATGTAACGATGCACCACAAGACAGTTAATTATCGATTCACGACTGGCAAGATTCAAATCGATTGGGAATGTAAAATGAATCGATATCCACTTTAAACAGCAGAGGGCGCTGGCGCTATTCATCTGGAAGCAAGTCTGGAAGGAGCACAGACAAAGTATTTTCATTATATGTATCATTCATATTTATGTAATATTTGTTTCTTTATCTGGATTTTAATGTCGTGTTTTATACTTTGGCTACATTCATGACAGAAGTGTTGCCACATAGAAAGAACCGAACCCGGGACCTTCTTGCAGCTAGGCGACTGTGCTACCCACTTAGCCACCATGGATTGTAAAATGTTTTTACATATAAATGATAAAAATAATCAAGGACAGATGGTGTGATGCAGCTGTTGAAGCCTAAGGTTGATGATTTTTGAAACAACAGCCTGTTGGTTGCCAACAATCACAAATTACTTCTTGGAACACGACTTTAGCTTTTTAAATACACACTTATTGGTGGCGAAGATTTATACCCATGTCAGTAATGGGGTGGGTCACGTCTCGCTGTTGTTTGAATACCGTAGAGAATCACTGGCTTTCTTATTTACGCTAAAGTGCAGGCTCAGTTTCTCTCTGCTTTCTCTACACAACCTGCGTCGACAAAACACCTTCGCCTCTCTCGCTATGAGTCATCTACTGCAGGCATATTTTAACATGAAGCTGAAGTCTCGAATCAGTTTTAGGGTTTTTTTTTTCAAATGAACAAAACGTCCATCATTAGTTTGGTTCCATACTTTCTTTTAAGGCCCTTTCTAATTCCTGAAAACTGCATCACAGACCAAGAACAAGCCCACGAGGTGGTCCTAGCAATCCCATGGCAATTAAGTTAGCAATGTATTTTATATTTTTAAGCCTTTATCCACTTTCATTACAGTTAGGCGATGAGGGTTAAGGGCCTTGCTCAAGGCTGCCCAACAGCAGCCACCTGGCAGTGGTGAGGTTTGAACTGGTGTCTTTTGGATTACTAGTCCAGTTCCGTAACCAATAGGCTACATCTGTCCAAGATGGCGAAGTCTAAAGCAGCTAGAAAACACTCGGGTAAACTGAGGTTGAAAACTCGGACAGTTACTGAAATACTGACTTGGTATGCTTCTCATGAGGGTTTTGTGAGATCTGTCTGGGGTGTCATCCTGTCTTCTTATCTTCAATCTCTCTTGGGAATTACAGAGCAGCTCATGACCCATGGATTCTTCAAATACTTAACTCAACGGCCCCCC
>JAYDZG010000021.1:14165422-14180353 GCA_034509265.1 Microcambeva bendego
GCTTTATTAAAGATCAGAAATGAATAAATATGAGATAAAATAAGACGTCTCTTAAAACCTCTTAAATAGTCTCTTAAATAATTTCACCAATTTAAAAACCATCGCTTTATATATATATATATATATATATATAAATATTCCTCAAAGCATCTCTATAATTGAATTTCTCTAATTACTCGAGGAATCATTTCAGCCCTAATTTGGACACACTGCTATGGACGGGGTCTTCAAGATTTACAGACCGTGTGTGCCCAACCGCGGAAGACAAACTGACTTCACTACGTTGAGAGCAAATGTGATAAATAAATAAATAAAATATTAAAAAGAGAATTTGTGAGGTCTGGAGTGCACTGGCTTTGCAAGGAAGGTCAAGTCAATTTTATTTGTATAGAGCTTTTCACAATAGACATTGTCACAAAGCAGCTTTCCAGTTTAGGACCACCAGACCAAAAAACCCCTGTTCTGTAAGGTCAGGAGCATGCAGGGTCTTCACATGGACTGGAAAATGCCCTGAAGTCAGACTAGACTAGTTTCTCCACAGGTTTCTTTTCTAAAGGACCTGAATGATAGAACAGATATCCATCTCATGTGCTATTGGTCATGTATTATCTTTCCTGCCCTACAGTCCACTCCTAGCACTCGTACCTGTTTGCTGGCGGCCTCCTGAGCTGCCTTGACTTTCTCCTCCATCTCTTTCCTCACGTTCTCCACCTCATCCTGAGCCACGCGGGCCACCGTCATCTGCCGAGTCACCTCCGCGTTCTGCAACACACACGTTCACATCCTGGTGTCATTATCAGCCCAGAGTTTTACACTATGAGGTGAATGGATGTTTTCGGAACCCAAGTGAGCAGCCTTGCTTCCTTCCCACCTACCTAGGCAGCTACCAGTACCCCTGGGTAGTTTGTAAGTGCGAAGGGATAGCAAGGCACTAAAATGTTATATACGATACTAACAATACAATATACAGTATCAATATTAAAAATGTAAAAATATACATTTACAGGTAATTGCACATAAGGAATCATTAGTATGAATTATTTAGACGCACTATTAAGACAGAGATTCAATCGATCGATGGAATTATTCCAGTAAATCAATGGGATGAGATGGCACGATGTGGTAGCATATCAACTAACATCTCGCTCTGATGAGGCTTGAACAGGCAACCTTCTGATTACCAGTACGTTACCTTAACCACTAAACCCGCACTGCTATTATTATTAAGCTGTGTGTAGGCAGAATGTACTTGTGCTTAATCTCAGAGTCTTGTTCTCTGAACCTACCTTCCTCAGTAGATCCGCATGGTTCTGGACCAGCTCTGTGTACTTCTCCTTGAGCTTAGTGTAGCGCTGCTCGTTCGCCTGGGCCTTTTCTGCGCTCACATCGATGAGACGGACACATTCAGCGATATGTGAATCGTGTATGTTAAATTTTAGTGTGATTTTAAGTATTATCACTCGGGATGTAACGATACACGATAGTGGGTTCACGGTATGAGGCTCGGGGAGGGGTGCTGGAGCCTATTCCAGCTCTTCAATGGGCGCAAGGCACATGGTAACATCCTGGACGGTGCGCCAGTCCTTCGCAGGTACGTACAGGACAATTCAGCATCTCTAATCGACATGGTGGCATGTCTTTGGACTGTGGGAGGAAACCCACGTGGACACGGGGAGAACATGCAAACTCAGCACAGAAAGGACCTAGATCACTCCACGCGTGTATCGAACCCAGGACCTTCTCGCTTCTCGTTACATCCCTAATAATTACAAAACGGCAGGTCCGGGGTCTCACTCTCGATCTCCGTCAGGCTCCGCTGCTCCTTCTCCGTGTCTTCTCTGACCCTCCGCAGGTCGTCCAGCTCCGCCCTCAGGAACTCGCTTTCGCCCAGCGCTTGCTGTTTCAGGTGGCTCTGTTCGGCCAGCTCGGCCTCCAGCTCGTTGACGCGGCCCCGCAGCGCCTGGCACAGGCGGCCGCTCTGAGGGACAAACCGGCCAGGTCATTCACGGGGACGACAGGAAGCCAGCAAAGGTTGGAATTAGTTTGAATTTGTTTCGTTTATTTCAGTGATGGAGAAGCCGTTGATAAAGATGGCAGACGCATCACACATATTAAACAAACCGTGGTGGCGATCACAAGTGATTCCAAAGTGCCTTAAAATGTCCTTATTCAACCTGAGGGGCATTTTCAGCAAACCAAATGATCTTTGGTGAGCTTTCTATTGAAAGCCATTTCAGGCCCTGTTGTGGGCGTGATATACCATGTAATCAGAAGGTCTTTAATCCACAGCCATTGTGCCCTACCAGAAGGATGTAGAATAATATTATTTATATTCTGTTTAGTGTTGATGTTAAGCATGCAGGAGTGTACGTGCAATGACAGTCCGACTCTTGACGTCTGTCTGTCTGTCTGTCAGAGGTGCACTGGACTGATTTCGAGACCACCGTTGGTATTTTAACGACTGTTGCGAGATAGCAATGAGCATCACAACGCGCCTTGAGCAGCGTGTAAGTTAGGGCCCCCCGTCGCACGTTCACTGACCTCCAGCCTGAAGGACTCGAGCTCTTCTTTCAGCGCCCGGAGCTCCACCGTCAACTGCTCTATGAGCCGGTCCCTGAGGGAACGTGGGAAAAAAGCATGAGAACCGAGATTCCAATCCAGACTCCTGGTATGAAAAGCATACGAGGACTCTGCCCACAATCTGAATGAATCAGAAGAAAAACACTTGATACGGCCAGCCCAAACATAGATGGGTTTTTCCAGACACTGGTCCCGCTTTGCTGTGGCCTAAACTAGGATTTCTTAAGAACTTTTAGTCAAGATTGATATCAAACATAATCAGTTTCAACCATCCAATGAAAAAACAACTTCAACTGGTCCAGTGATACCATCTGGCTTAATAACAAACACGTCTATGTGACCTTCTGGAAACAGCTCAAAATAAACCCAATGTTTTAATATTATTTATTCATTAGGGTGTTTAACACACTGGTTACATTCATGACATGTTCAGGTCTGGTATCAAGAATTCACCCTTCTTGCACATCTTTGGACTGTGGGAGGAAACCCACGTGTGAGACACGGTACAACTCCACACAGAAAGGACCCGGATAGCGCCGATTACAACACGAGCCACCGTTCCGAGCTTTCTATTGTAATTAAAGTGAAAGCGTATGCCCTGTAAGGCCTGTTCACTTCAGCACAACAAAGTCAAAGTGAGAGCGACAGATATTTTAAACTCTGGGCTGAACGTGATTGGTCGGATCTCTCCTCAAAGTGAGAGGTTAAGTAAAGGGGGGATCGTTCATGCCGGATGATCATGCTGGTGAAGGTGCCGAGAGTGGGTGTGCCATGAACTGGACTTACTTGTCGTCCTTGCGCATGCCGTTCTGACTGTTGAAGTTGAAGGGGTCTGTTGCAGCTGAGGTGCCAAAGAGATCATCAAACCTGCTCTCCACAACAGCCTAAATTCAACAGAATCAAACCTGCGATTACCTACAGGCAGAAATATAAATCCAATAATATATTTATCCTTAGTCTTTTTAAAGAGATTGTATGGGAAGGTTGACTAAGATTCTATTTAGTCAAGCAGCAATACTTCCACTGCATTAAGACTGCAGCTGTTTTCAAGATGGTCTGTCACACTAGCCCAGAATCTGTGCTATCAGCCAGCCAGGCCCCCTGTCCGAGGCATTCCTCTGACCCCGTCCCGAAATGACGCTAAAAGAGACCCAAATCTACCCGTGTGTGTGTGTACGTGTGGTACCGGCAGGGGTGGGACGTCTGTGTCTACGAGATCCTCGGTCTCCACCATGTGCTCGCTCTCAGGCGAGGAGGCCTCTGCGGGGATCACGACTACTGGACTGATGTGCTCGGACAGCGCAGAGGCCCGCAGAAAGTTCGGTGGGTTCTGGATACACCGAGAGAACAGTGAGGGGAAACCGCGTGGTCCGTGTGATGGTTCAGAGCTCGGAGCTGAGAGATAGTGTTACCTCAGGAAGCTGTGGAATCTGGATGAGCCTTTTAAAATACTGCAGGTTACTGGAGCGATAGAACAAACTTTTCAGTCTAGAAAGACAACAAGCGAGAGGAAGATGGGGAAAGGATTTATGGATGATGGCACTGATGGAAAAATGTGACCGCACCCGACAGGATGCAGACGGGCCGAAAGATGACGGCTTCAGGGGGTTACGATCAAGCAGACTTACTTTTTGAACTGTTCGTGGAAGCGATCCCTGTGTCCCTGCAGTGTGTCGGCCGGAAGACCTTTAGAGAGAGAGAGAGAGAGAGAGAGAGAGAGAGAGAGCAAGAATAAGTCTGACAATAGCTCAGACTAATAAATAAAGATGTTATGTCTCCGACTGGATGAGAAAACGTGACAAAATCATGCAATTGTAGTTGAAAGCATCACCAATTAGCTACCAATATGATCAAGTGTGAGACAAGCCTGCTTCCTCAACCAGAACTTTTTCAGGATCTCAGAAACCTTTGGCACTTGTACTTGAGAAACCAGCCCCGATTTTGGATAAACATTTGCCTACTGCAAAAGACGCCCAGAAACTATTTCGTTGGAGCTTGCCAGCCTCAGACACGGACTGGACCAGACATCTTATGGAGGTCCAGTTCATCTCTTCTACTAATAAATGGTGCACACGGGCCAGCCGTGCACATGAGCTATTCAGAAAATGATTCAGGATTATTATTATTTATTTATTTTTAGATTTAGAATACTCTGTTTATCATTTTAACCCGATCCGTGCAGTGAGACACGCTAGTGAACAATCAGTAGCTCTTAAATTGGTCCAAACCAGACACCTGAGCCTTCATGTCCTACGGCACCAAAGAGCCCTGGCTGCCCAGCAACCTGTCAGCTCCCAACAAGTGCCATCAGAGAAAGAACTGCAATAAAGACACATAATGGTCTAGGCTTTAAAATGAATTTCAAAACCATTCAATGAGAAATGCAATGCATAGGGAAGTAGAAATAAAAGACCACAACAACCACGGCAAGGGAAACCGTTACCGCCTGGGTACCCTCTCGCGTCCGGTTCTAAATTTAGACGTACCTACATGTACGTGCCGCTGTTTCCTGTGCAACCCCAGTCAGAACCTACCCCTAGTACAGTAAAACGATCATCTTCTGAAACACGGCTGAAGGATTGGAGGCTCGCTTACAGGAATGCAGTTTGAAGAGCAGCTTGACCGTGTAGTCGTACAGATGACTGGAGTCCAGAATGACTTGAATCAGAGGGGCCAGGCGACACTGACCGGCTGCCGTCACGGACACGGAGCGGGACATGTCCAGTGAGCTGAACACTGTGGAGACACAGTTAAAATAATAGTAATCAGACTAATGACTTGCAGTGCACTGGTCTAAGAACCCTAGACACTAGGTACATATAGGACAGTGCACATCTAGGATTCAGTGTCTCCAGTGGCTGCATGTTTTTGGACTCTAAAAGGACGTAAAAGCCTTTTAAAAAGCCTCTTTTAAAAGACACTAGATTCTGAGCTTAAGTTCTTAATGGAAACAACGTCGACCTGTCAGCTTTGCTCGAGCACTGAGAGCGTGAGTAATGAATCTCACCTGCAAGAAACAGATTCAGCTCACACTCCAGGTAGTCGAACATCTCTACAGTCAACTGGAAGCTTAAAGGGAGAAAAGGGGTCATACTCAAAATCCTTACAAAGCAGGAGGGAAAAAAAAAGACATCCTGGTCGTCGTCATCCTACATCACAGAATGTCGGAACTCACAAGTTATTGACGTCATTTTCACCCGCCTCTTCCAGCTGTCTGTTTGACATCTGAAGGTTTCCAGGGAAACGAGGATTCTGGGATGAAAATGCATTGATTAAACAGCTGAGATCATTCAGGATGTGACTATTCTAATAGGAGAGCTGCTTTACTCACTTTGACATGAAACTCCATTTTGGTGATGAGTAGTTTGAGGTAGGTGCTGCAAAGCTTGCCATAGCCTTCGCTCAGGTGGCCCTGAGTCATGCGGAGACAAACGATTAAAATCAGCGGAGTAACCCAGAGGTTACGGTACTGGACTAGAAATCAAAACGTTTGACGGTTGGACCCTTGAGCAAGACCCTTAAACCTTAGTTGCTTAGACAACATACTGTACTGTACACCGACCAGGCATAACATTATGAATAACACTGATTATATTAGATAGGATGGATGGATGGATGGATAAAATAGTGCCAGCATCCCTGCTGTTTATAGTAAATCATGAATCAGCTTAAAAGAATCACCAATTCAAATTCAAGTGTATCAATTCTTGCTGAATCGTTACATCCCTACTCATGAGCGTTTAAAAGAAATACGACATACAGTTTGTAAATGAAAGATTTGCAAAAACAGTCCAACTCTAGTGTGATGCAACCTCAAGGCAACATCGCTGCACTGTTTACAAAGCAAGTGGAGGAATGTGTGCCGCGAGGCTGCGCGAGGACCCCAGGACGATCCTCACAGGGCATCGCCGGCCGTGTGGATTTTTGTACATTATCGTTATGTGTACACGCCTCCTGCAGGTATTCCTTGAGGTGTTGAACCCGATGAGTTAAAGTGAGCTTCGTGTCCGGGGGTTTCCGGGCGCTGACGGATGCTAAGGATGCTTCGCCGTTTGTGAGAGTAAATGAATGTACATTGAAGAACGGTGAGTAAAAAACTGTGATTACAGCCTTACCCACATCCTGCCCATGTCACTCAGGTCTGATTTGTTTCGTGCCGAGTCTTTTATAACCTACAGACAAGAGGGGATGAAAAAAGGATCAAAACTAGGGCCGAAATGATTCCTCGAGTAAATATATTAACAAACTACAAAAAAAAAAAAATCATCGATGCAAATTTCTCACACTGGGGAATCGTTTAATATATGCAAATATAAAAGCTCAAAGTGTTTAGCACCGGGCTGCGTCCCAAATCGCACACCGAAACAGCACTTGAACTTTCCGTGCACAATTCTATAAACAGTAAGTTCACTACGCTCTCGCCTTTCCCGCCTACTGTTCGATAAGGAAGTGTGATTTAGGACACAGCCGAGACCTGATAGCACGGACCGTGAACTGGAAAAGCAGAGCGATAACAACGGGGCGAACAGAGGAGAACCTAAACTAGAAAACAAAAAGCACAATAGTTTGTTTTAGGGAGACATTTGATCTCATCCGTACCTAGTTTTACTCTTTATTAAAGCAGAAGTTTTTCTGATCAGATTACTCGACTGGAATATCAATAAAATAATCGATTATACAAATAATCGACAGCTGCAGCCCTAATCAACACATTAGTTCGGATTGAACTGTGAAGCTTAGGGACAGAACTAGTTGATACAGGTTTATATACACTATGAGTTACACAATTGGACCTTGACTTGCGAAGAGTTGTCCTGAAGTCAAAATGTTCGTGTGTTAAACATCCTTAAGGATTGGGATGAATTTAAAGGGATCTACAGGGCTGAGGTTTAATATTCACAATATTCTCAAGTGTCTATTTAGTGATTGTACGCACACAATGTTCATCACTTCAAAGAAAGGAAGCAGCCGAGCGCTACTCACGTTCGGATGGCCGTCCCTCAGGAGCTTGTGGAAGACGTGGCTGAATTTCCAGCACAGCACGGCGTTGCTGGACAGTGGCAGTCGGTTGACGGCTGCCCAAAATGTGTGAGCGCCCTTCTCATGGTGAGTGCCAAGGATACAGGGTGGACAACAGGGTTAAGATGAAATACAGAACAACAGAACCTTTCTAAACATTAATGCTTTGTTAACTCATCTGTTCCAACATTAGTGAAGTGAATTTAAGGTGTCCCAGTCCCTAATTGGTCAAGATCTTCCACCTGATTCTTAAACCCAGTTTGTTTGTTGGGATTTTAATGTCATGTTTGACACTTTGGTTGAATGTTTTTTGGACTGTGGGAGGAAACCTGTGGAGACACCTGAAGGAACTTCGAACAGAAAGGACCCGGACCGACCCCTCCTGAAAATCGAACCTGGGACTTTCTTGCCATCCAGCGAGAGTGCCATCCACCATACCACGCCTTAAAACTAGTCAAAGAACCAGTCCCAAAAATCTGTCGATGGATAAGTGCAGACAAAAGGATATTCCTGGCGTGCTTCTCCTTGACGGCGACCTCCTGTGTGTTGATCGCCTTGTTGATGCTCACGGCCTGTGAAAAGAGAACAGAACAAGAGGTTCGATGCTTGGGAAAATATTAACAACTGAGCCTGAAGCACTGCGTGATGGCGCTGACCGGCATCGATGTGAAGGCCTTTCTGAGAAAACGCCATGGAAGAGCTTTACAGTCAGTTCAAACATTGGGCAACCAGTACCAGCTCCAGAAGAAACTCCTAAGTTTAAGTTTTAGTAATATAATATGCTTCATCTGAGCCACGACACACACACACACACACACACACACACACACCCGGGAGACACTGTAGAAGCTCTGAGGCCAAACCATCCAAAAAGAGACATCTTGAAAGCCATCAGCCATCTGTCGCCTGTACATATGCTGGTCTAGTCTTTCGCATGAGTGCCAAACGTCAGCTCAAACAAAGCCATCTGTAACCGAGTCTAGAGAAACAATCGATCCGGCTTAATGTTATGACCACCTTCCTAATTGTCTGTGTCCATTCTTTGCTCCCAAAACAGCCCAGATTCTGGCACCTTTCAATCAGAACCAGCATTAACTAATTCCGCAAGTAGAGCTACAGTAGCTCCTCACGTGTATCATAAATGACCCTTGGCCGCCCATGATTCCGTCACCAGTTTACCACTGTTCCCACCTTGGACAACTTTAGAGGATACTGACCACTGCAGACTGGGGACACCAGTGTCATTAACATCATAATGGCATGCACAGTTTTTGGTCTATATGTAGACATATTTTTTTAAAAAGTCTTTAAATAAGCACATGGGAAACACATTCAGTTCTTCGATGAGCAGGTGAGGTACAGTGGGGTCAGATTTGCGTAACACTCATGCAGTGTAACGCGCCTTTTTTTATAATCAAGCCCAGTTTCTGAAAAGGTTGAGACTTTTTGTTGAAATGCAATAAAAAAAAAGACTTTGATTAAACTGGGAAAAGTAAGAGTAGACACTTTTACTGACCTACAAACTCCGGGTGAAAACACAAACCCATTTAGAACTGAATGTCTGCATCACACTCCGAAACAATTGGGACTACACTTAAGAATGTTTGCCAATATTCCATCCCTGTTCATATTAATTATCCTGTTTATCAGATAGCGGCACAGTGGCTAAGTGGGTAGAACTGTCCTAGAGTGGGGCGGTCCGAGTCCTTTTCATGTCTTCGTTGATTTCCTCTGGAAGCTCGGGTTTCCTCTCACAGTCCGCCCAGGTTTATTGATGTTAGATGCTTGGCAGTTATTTTATGAACCTCAGACTCTCAGAACCTCAGACTCCCAGCACTGCCTTTGCTAAGAATAAAACCCCTTTGTTGTGCTATTTGTCCACTGAGAGGCAATTCAACCAGGAATAAGGCAGCCACAGTGTTTGTGACATCATCATCATCCTGCCACCACTTAAGGCTGAATGGCTAAACATGCTGCATATCCGTTTCAACTCTAAGACAATCAATATGTATTTCAAATTCAGGCAATGCTTATTATGACCATTTGTTATGAATTAGATCAAGAGAAATGACAATCCAGGAGATAGAGGATGTTTTTTTAAATAAGCTGTAAAAAAGAGGCTTATGAAGGGAGCCTAAAAAGCTCGGCTCTGTTTTCAGAGCCTTGGCTCGCACTGCCAAACTCCCCAACCAAAGGTGACAAGGCCAGGCTTTGTCTGGGCAAGATAGATTTGAAGGATAAGTGTCTCATTAAGTCACAGCTGGGCTCTGGGGAGCTTGATCATGGAGGAAGAGGATAGAATAAGCAGTACTGGGTGGTGATCCAGAACAAACAGACAAACAAAACGTTCTGAGCTCGTGTAGTTCCATGATTACTCGGGATATCTCTACAGATTCTTCGATTGTGACCCGATCCCAAAACAAAACCAGGCATTTAAAAACATTCCCATGTTTGTTTCTCCATCAGACCCAAGGCTGAACTACGTCATGTACTTTCCCCACTTCTCCCTTGAAGAGGATGATGGGAGGACGGAAGCACAACTGGCCAAAGCCAAGTTCACACTGCACGACCGGGTCTCTTGTAATCGGGAGTCTGTCGGGTCAGTGTAGTTATCACACTACACGTCTTATCTGGGACATCCATCACCAAATGGTATCGCAGACGAGCTGCTGTGCTCTCCCAAACCAATTCTTTTAATGAAATCAAACATGGTGTAATATTGTTTCTATTACAATACATCAGCACACACACACCGGATTTCTGACTCAAGAAAAAAATACGATGTGCGTATTTATCCATGCTGTTTGCATAGTACATTTTTTGACACAGTATCATTAAACCATTTGTCATTTTCTCTTTTTTTTTCTTGTTTTCGTAACAAAACGTAGTTTGGGAGACCGGCCCGAATCATCTGCGCTTACCCCTCCTGCGAATCGAACCAGGGACTTTCTTGCCGTCCAGCGACAGTGCCACCAACATCTCCACATCGTCAAACCATCCCAAACCAGTAATTGTTCCAAATAGATTATGTTTTACAGGTTATAATGTCTTATTCAGGAGCACATAAACACACTTTAAAATACAAGAAGTGAAATGAGGATTTGGACATGGTCCTAACACTGAAGTGTAAACTCCAGGACAGAAGTGAGACTGAAAGCATGTTCAAGCCGTGATGTAAAGTACATACAAACAGTGCATACATGTATTTCAGTA
The DNA here is from genome assembly GCA_034509265.1 of Microcambeva bendego. NCBI lineage: Eukaryota > Metazoa > Chordata > Actinopteri > Siluriformes > Trichomycteridae > Microcambeva > Microcambeva bendego. The sequence goes on from JAYDZG010000021.1 coordinate 14,176,235, forward strand.
AACGTCCTGCTCCAGTGTGAAAACACACTAAACTGGACTGCAAAATGAAGAGCAATAGCTGAGGGCCACTTTCAGCTTCCTGTGTTGGCACACCCTCTCCTGCCCATTTCCCGTTGACAAAAGAATGCCTGTCTCGAGCAGCGTTTCTCCCCCGAGCCAACCCAAACAATCTCCTTTTCACCCACCATTCCACCGCAAACACGAGCACGATGTAGATAATGAGTAATGAGTGAGCTAGCTGTCTAAGACTTTGAGGCTCGTGTAGGGAAACGTCGAAAGAACTAAAAATAACTTCTCAAGCTACTGTTCCACCCTATTCGAAAAAAGGTCACTGTCCTGACGAGCAACACTCGAACCCTTTGAACGGTGTTTTTCCAGCACACACCTGACTTATATGGAACAGGCGGTCGACACGTCATTATACTTCCATACCCCTGGAGTGGAAACCCACATCTGTGAGTCTTGGTGGATCGTGATATCAAACTAGCTCCCAATCAAGCGTCTACATACTTTTGGTGATGTACTTATAAGTGAAAGTAAACTTTCTCGTGCATGTCACTGTCTATTACATTAACGTCCTGGGACGTTTTAAGCTGAAAGTGATGTAGACTCTACGTGACTGCCTACTCATTTGTCAGATGGCTTCAGAAAAGTTTTCCATCACTTGCATACAAACAAGGTAACAGAAACACCGATCAGACAGAACATTCTGAGCACTAACAGGTGAAGTGAATAACACTGATTATGTCTTCATCATGGTGCGTGTTAGTGTGTAGAATATATCACGCAGCAAGTCACCATTTTATCCTCAGTGTTGATGTTAGAAGCAGAAAAAATGGGTGGTCACAAGGGTTAAATTGTGATGGCTAGACAACTGGGTCAGACCAACAATTGATGCAAATCTGAGCTGGTCTGGTGAGCTGGTCTTCCTCATTCATTGATTAATATCAACCATTTTGTTCCAATCACTGGATGATGGTAGGTGGCACAGGCACCACAAAGAAACATCGCCATTCCTAGGCTTCGATGATTGATCTTTGCTTACTCTTACTGCAGGGGTTTTGTATGTTCTCTTCATGGTCGCCAGGCTCGGCATTAGTATGCTCTAGTTACCCTGTTGAGAAGGTAACCAGGAATAGGTCACATGATGTAAAGTTCCACTATCCCATACACCAACAGTGATCCCCACAGTTCATCCATTCTATAAAGAACGACAGGATACACACTTGTAGGATACTTTTGATGTTATTGAAGGGGAAGTTCATGCTGAGGGAGTTTATTATTATAAGTAGTTATTAATAAATAGTACCGTACGGATTACTGTTAACCCTAACAGTATTTCCTACACCCAACTAGTAGTTTGATACTGAAGCATTATTTTTATAAAACGGCTTAAAAATAAAACAAATTAGGGTTTGCAATGCAGTTAAAGTTAAGTCCACATAGTTTGGTCTCACTTACTCACTTGCTAAATAAGTTTTAAGAATTGTGCGGAACACTGTGATGGCACGTCGCTATTTAAAAGTCTGAACAAGTCCGAAAATCGTGTGATTTAACCACACACTCTAAATGACCATGGAATGTAGAAATAAACACTTTGTAACGATAAAAACTGACTATATGTGTCAAATATGATACTGATAATACCAAAGAATAGGCAGTAACGATAAACAAGCCTATAATAAGCGTATAAAGGCGTCCAGAGGGCAGCTTCGAAGTTTCATTAGTAGGCAGGTCAGCCGTTCGGTGGCGAGTTTATCTTCCACTAAAAAGAACCGCTCACTAAGAGTTTATTTTACTCATCACATCATATCAGCTCCCTGTAGCTCTTTAGCACATGAATAAGGGCAGAAAACGTTAGCCCGTTAGCTCTGGCTGTGTATTTAAAACACTCATCCGTTGTAGAAAAACACGCAAGCTGAAAGAATTCAAGCTAACAGGCTAGCTAGGATGTAGCAACAATAGCAGCACTGAGGTACAAATGTAGCGGGTCCGGACAGCTCAGAGCAAACTGTTGATGCAAGAGCAAAACAAGACTTTCACTGCACAGAGCAAAACACTGGAAACGGGAAGAGAGCAAACGTTTATACCGCAGCACGAACCCCAGTGGCACAAAAAAAACCACCAACTCTGCGGAGGAATGAAGAAATAAACCAAGCGCTTACCATTTTACTGTCCATGGTGAAGACGGGCGCAGCGCACAGCAGAGTCCCGCTAATTCAAGCAGGACCAGAACGGACCGGGGGAGGAGAGAGAGAAGTAATGAGAGAGAGACAGAGAGAGAGAGAGAGAGAGAGACAGAGAGAGAGAGAGAGAGAGAGAGAGAGAGAGAGAGAAAAGAAGTAACGAGAGAGAGGGAGCGAGAGAGTAGTAATGAGAGAAATAGACAGAGAGAGACTGATAGAGCGAGTAGTAATGGGAGAGAGACATAGAGTGAGAGTAGTAATGAGAGAGAGATAGACAGAGAGAGAGAGAGTAGTAATGGGAGAGAGAGAGAGACAGAGAAAGATAGACACAGAGAGAGTAGTAATGAGAGAGAGAGAGAGAAGTAATGGGAGAGAGAGAAGTAATGGGAGAGAGACATAGAGAGAGAGTGGTAATGAGAGAGATAGAGAGACAGAGAAAGACAGAGTGAGTAGTAATGAGAGAGAGAGAAGTAATGGGAGAGAGACAGAGAGAGAGTGGTAATGAGAGAGATAGACAGAGAAAGACAGAGTGAGTAGTAATGAGAGAGAAGTAATGAGAGAGACTATTATGGGTTTCAAACTACTATTATTACTACACTATTACTACTACTATATACTACATCATCTATCTATCTGTCTTTCTGTCTATCTATCTATCTATATCTATATTGTCTGATATGTACCTAGCCACTAGGACGCATTAAAGCCAGATAAAAAGGAAGGGTTGAACCAGAAAAAGCACCCTGAGCCAACCAGTGGTGCAGTGTAATGCACAAAATAAGTTTGATTACATTGCAATTGAGCATCAAATAGTGCTTATGCGAATTCACATCTACATAATGTGCTAACTTTTTTTTTACTTAGGACCAGCAAAACATGACACATGATCATGCTAGATCAGTAACATAAATGTGAGGAATACTAGTATTCTTCTCACACTGCATCTGATATCACATTATCCACTAAGTGAAATGTTATACTGCTGTAAATTCACATTAACTTAATGGTGATTAAAAAGTGCAGGGTTTAGGTAAATGGCGCCATCCTGTGGCTGCTTTTATATATTGGACGTTTTTAATTAACGATCTGCTCTGCTCACCTAATTTGTGAGTTCAGGTGTATGAGCCAAACGATGGTTTCAATCGATAATATAAAATAGACAGTTAGATAAGTTTGATGTGGCCCTAACCCTATCCCTAAGTAACATCTTTAAAAGATCTATAGCAAGACAGGCATTTATTTTGTCTAAACAGGCCCAGATTCCCTCAGATTTTGAAGAGTGATGGCAGGTAACAGCAAGAAGTGCTCAAAGGCAGGAGGAACAAACCGCCAACAAGTTGTTGGGCAGCCAAGATTCCCTCTTGCCAGACGATATACAAGCTTTTGTGTCGGGTCCATACCAACAGTACCCATGTTAATTCTGTTCAAAAGCAACTACAGTCGACTCACAGGCATCAGAACTTGAACGATGGCACAACAGAAGGTCAAGATCAAGCGTTTATAGTAACTAAGATCTAGAATGCTGTTTTGACAGCATTACCAGTGTGACCTTAATGTTCTGCATCATCCGTGTTTATCTCATCAGTGAGAAGAGGTCGGCCTTGAGCGGACCAGATAGACCCAACAAATGACAGGCACCAGATAAAGCTACAGCACTTCCACACATGACCTCATTTGTAACGCTGCCCAATATTTTCATAATTCGATCCAACAGTGCTCTAGATAATCATTCTGGCTTGTTGGTGTTAGGGTGTACCACTCTTCCACGTGCCTGAACTTGCAGTGCGAGTCAAAATTGGAAATCCTCTGCAGCGTACACAGTGTTGTTAAAAAGTCTGCATAACATTTGGATTGAGATCAAGACAATCATGTAGAAATCCAGCTCATTTCAAGTCATTAGAAATTTTAATATGGAATCATCGATTCATTTAAG
>JAYDZG010000021.1:14232824-14242850 GCA_034509265.1 Microcambeva bendego
AATGCAAATCAGTTAGATGTCATTGGTTGAAACTCACGAACTGAATAAACGCTAGCAAATTGCTCAAATGCTTTGTTTGCTTATTTTAATAATGCATTCTATGAAACCCCAGTGGCGATAAAATACAGTCTAACTCCGTTGTATTTTTGAGGGCAAATACCGGCAATATTTGATTTTATTCACCTGGTAGACGTTTATGGAATGTAAACATAAATGTGTCCCTAATATGTTTTACTTCAAGGTGAGATTGCCCAAGTACATTACAAAATACAATCAATTTGCCCATAGCCATATTTATTATAGGACAGGTGAACAATGGATGCCATTGTTAGAACTAGCACCTTAGAACTAGCACCTTAAATTCGTGGTTCATTGTAAAGAATAACACACCAACCCTTCTGACACTCCAACCCTTATGTATGAAGGCATGTCACAGCAAATGCATATTTTGTTTTCAGTAGTGCTAAATAAGCAATTTTAAATTTTGTTTTCTTAAGCTCTCCACTCAACTTGTTATGCTTTTTAACTAAAGTATTACATGTTTTGATGATAAAATGCTAAATAATTCAGACTTTTGACCTCCCATATTGGGACCATGGTACATTAGTGTTTAACATCTTTGACCTCGAAGATGTAATTGTTTTAATGGTAAAGTAAGATGTTACGGGTAAAGTAAGATGTCTTGAAAAGTCAAGTTATACACTGACCCTGTCTAACTAATGCTTAATTGTAATCCTAATAGAAATGGGTCTGGAATCACCCAAAACAGTGGATTCAAAGACAGAAATGCAAAACAAATATGCTGTCAAACTATTTTATGTCAATAGTATCCACTTTAAAATAGAAAATGCTCAGTTTCTGTGTTTTAAGAGATAGAATGAAAATGAAAAACACACAGTAAGCTCAAACAGACATGAACATATCCAATGCTACAGTTCCTGATATGCAGTACTCCATAACAGCATTGGAATGTAAAGTCATTTCTGCACCTGTTCTTGTGTGACTAAATTAAACACACTTTTATGGGCATGGATTTTTTTTCAACAATTGTTTTAGTCAAACTATATAGACAAAATTCAGCACTGGGGGCAAGAGTATTCTGAAAAAATCTATTGGATGTCACAAAGTTAAATAAAATGACAGAACTTTTGATCTAGATTGCTATGATTCAGTCTTTGACTTTCAGACAACAAAAGAAAAACCAACAAGTACACTTACAGATAAAAATCAATTTAATAAAAGTGTTAAAAAGAGAAAAGATTTGTTTACACTTTGTGTACACTGGCTGTTACTTTAAGTTCATATATCCTGTCACGTCTACTAAGTGTTTGCTGATTCTGTGTTTAATCCTTAATATGTTTTGAAAGTATTTTAACTATTCGTTGGGTCATGTCATAAATTATAGCTCCGGGTGCACCGGACACCTGAAACTTCGCTTCACTCCAATCTCATGTCAACCGAACACTCGCGAGATCTGCAGAGGGACAGAGAGTTACAGAAACAGCGATGTCTAATTTGTTAAAGGTAAGAAGCCATAGCTCGGTCCTTTTAAGCCGCACTTTTCTTAGCCAAAGCTTTGTGTTTTTGCTTCGAACTAAATATATAATCGTATGCAGTATACGTGTACGTTTTATCCTTTTATCCTCTTCAGTCAGGTAGTTTGCACAAGACTGACTAGCGGCTATGTAGCTTTTTTGGGTAGTGCACGTAAACACCATTTCCTACCCGTTTTTAGACAGTTCGTTCTTCTCTCGTAGTGATTGGTTGATGTATTCGATGTCCTTCTATACTATTGGCCAATTTGTCAGATTCCCACGCTACTGTACTTACTAGCCAATCCGAACGCAGCAGGGCGGTGCTTATCCGAAAGTGAGTGTGGGAAAAATGCCGGACATTAGGCTAAAGCTAGCTAGCTTGCAAGCTTAGTAATGGCCCGGTTTACATTGCTGGCTGACAAGTACAGTAATGTAATGATAATATGTCAGAAAACGACCTAATTTCAGTCCGCCGTAGTGCAAATCAATGCCACTTTGCTTTAAAAAATCAGTTATTAATTTCATTATTCTGCGTTAGAAAGGTTGTTGGGAAACATGTTGATAACGTCGAACTGACAGATACCGGTTAGTGTCCGAATTGGGGTCCAGATATGCATGAATTAAACATTACATGCAGAGATAAACTGATACCAGGTTCACAGTAACTCGGCATTTGTGCACAGTAGCAGCTGATCGCTGTTCTGGATTTTAAAGGATTGTCGATATGGTCATGAACCCATATCGCGATACCAGAATGTAACGATCGAATGGATTGTGTACTGATTTTGCACTGATTTTGCACTGATTTAAATTCATTGTGTACTGATTTATGCTATACACCTCGATAATACTGGTAGCTTGGCCTACTGTTTATCCCTATAATTATGGATCGATTATTTGCCCCGAATTTGTTATTAAATACATCTTGGGAATCCGGTGTCACACCCTGGCTGACCCCCATAAGTCCTACCACGACCTACCAAACATTTTAAAAAAGCCAATTAGCTAAACTGTACACTCATTCAGATCTTGTGATGGTAGCCTTTCGTTTAGGCTTCTTTTATATCCGGGGTAATTGTGATTGGATGACATGACAAGTGAGTTATTTAATCATATAAAATATATGATATTTAATATTATCTTATGTCTTCAAATGAATCAAATTAAAATGAGACAAGCTGTGTTTTCATTACGGCCATGAGGAGAGTAATTATTCATGCTTGTCATTGAAATCCTGAAATGAAGTCATTAAAGCTTTAGCATTTAAGTCAAACAACATAGTTTGAAATAGGGCAGCTCTACATCTTGACGTGTTTTATTTATATACAGTCGGTTTGTAATCAGATTTTGGTAAACGCTGACCTCAGCAGTCATACATAAGTGTGCTTGGGTGATTTTACTTGTAGCACTTGATTAAAAATGTGAACTGTCAGTTCCATCATTGGGTTAACTTATTGAAGTATGTAAGAAGTTCTTTTTGAATAGAAAGCACTGAAATGGTTCTTTTTGTTTGTTATTTCCATATTGAAGACATTTTGATTTATTTTCTTTTTTTAAACTTTTCATAGAACAAGGGGTCCCTTCAGTTTGAGGACAAGTGGGACCTGATGCGCCCAATTGTCCTGAAGTTACTTCGCCAGGAATCTGTAACGAAGCAGCAGTGGTTCGACCTTTTCTCGTAAGATCACGATATTTAATCGCTCATCCTGTTATTCATGCTGATATTTTTACACTGTATTTGAAGCGTCTGTTGGTCTGTCATTTCTCTTTTGCCACAGAGATGTTCATGCGGTGTGTCTGTGGGATGACAAAGGCCCAGCGAAGATCCATCAGGCTCTTAAGGAGGACATTTTAGATTTTATAAAGCAAGCCCAAGCGGTAAGCAGAACCCGAATGAAACTGAAGTGTCTAATTTCAATGCCTGAGTGACGCTCTGCGTGAAATGAATCGGTCTGAATGATCCTTGCTCATCGTGCTGGTGATTTTCAGAGGGTGCTCAGTCACCAAGATGACACAGCCCTTCTTAAAGCCTACATTGTGGAGTGGAGGAAGTTCTTTACACAGTGTGATATACTGCCTAAACCGTTTTGCCAGCTTGAGATCACCCTGATGGGCAAACAAGGGAGCAACAAGAAGTCCAACGTGGAGGACAGCATAGTGCGGAAGGTGAGTTAATTTTTTTAATAGAAGCTTTTTGGCGGCACAGTGGCTCACTGGGCATCTGTCATGAGTGTAGCCAAAAGTATAAAACATGACAAACACTAAGAAACAAACAAACATGAAACTGCTTTTAAAAGCCTTTACCCAAAAATGGAGGTTTTTATCTGTTACAGAAAGCTAACAGTGATCTGGGCTTTTTTGTCACCTGGTAAAGCCAGCTCATTGTGGTTATGCATCTCCTTGAAGACCCGGTTCAGATCCTCAGAGTCCTAAAACATTCTTGCAAGCCTGTTCACACAATCAGCTGTAGTAAAACGGCAGTTTGTAGAAGCCCATGTGAACAGAACTTGTGTTGACATGTTGCTTGTTGTTTACAGTTTACGGTCCGAGCAGGATCCACATGTGATCTTTAATCTCTCTTCTTTTGTTCTCAGCTCATGCTGGACACTTGGAATGAATCAATTTTCTCAAACATCAAAAACAGGCTGCAGGACAGTGCAATGAAGCTGGTCCATGCAGAACGACTCGGAGAGGCTTTTGACTCTCAGCTGGTCATCGGGGTTCGGGAGTCATACGGTGAGAAAACATGGAGATCCCTGACTTGTCACACTGGACCTTATTTGATGGAATTATTTCTCTATTACTCAAATATATGATCTCTGATTTTATTGTTCTGAAGTTTCGGATGACAGTATTGCTGCATTTTTGTATTATTGAAAATAGAAATCAAACAAATGACGGCAAACCAATTATAAAAATATAAAGCATTTGTTCATGTAGATTTGATTAATATTTAATTTCCCAAATTTCAATCATAGATCGAATTGATACCCCTTTATATTTCAGTATTTATTTATTTTAGTTTATTAGAAATACCATTCAGGCAGGGCAAGTAAGTAATCTCTTCCTGAGCCACCATAATGTATCGTTCTTGCAGTAAACCTGTGTTCCAACCCCGATGATAAGCTGCAGATCTACAGGGACAACTTTGAGAAGGCTTACCTGGACTCCACCGAGAGGTTCTACCGGACCCAGGCGCCGTCCTACTTGCAGCAGAACGGAGTGCAAAATTACATGAAATATGTACGTAAATGCTTTTATATAGTCTCTTGTATCTAAGGATATTTTCATAATGAATTATTTACACAGATGTGTTGTATATTCCAAATCAGGTCAGTTTTCTTCTCATGATTGTCAATTGCAGGCAGACGCTAAGTTAAGGGAGGAGGAGAAAAGAGCACTACGGTATTTAGAGACGCGACGTGAATGTAACTCTGTTCAAGCAGTGAGTTAAGACACTTTTCATTATCACTGGAGATCTGTGTATTACAGCTAAAGATATAAAACACATCTGATTTTTGGATTTTTCTCCTAGCTTATGGAATGCTGTGTAAATGCACTGGTGACATCATTTAAAGAAACGATCTTGGCAGAATGTCCAGGCATGATTAAGCGCAACGAAACTGACAGTGAGTTAGCTTTTTGTCGATTAGCTGGTTTGTTTGAATTGTCTGTAGTGTAAATTAAAAAAAAATATTCCACATGTGTTCAGAGCTACATCTGATGTTCTCACTGATGGATAAAGTACCCAGCGGAATCGAACCCATGCTTAAAGATCTTGAAGAACACATAATCAATGCTGGTCTGGCTGACATGGTCGCTGCTGCTGAGACCATCACAACTGTGAGTAACAACACACATTTTCATTTAAGCATTTTTAAGGTTTTACTAGGTAATATGATTCCAGTTGTGCAAAGTTGTACATGATTCAGGTACCGGAATGTTCCACAGTTATACCGTATCAAAAGAATGAATCTTTGGTTTTGTGTAGCACCTTGAGTTAAAATGTAAGTGATTTGGAAATAAGTAACTTGTCTGTGTTCAGGACTCGGAGAAGTATGTGGAGCAACTTTTAACCCTGTTTAACCGCTTTAGTAAACTCGTAAAGGAAGCTTTCCAGGACGATCCTCGGTTTCTTACAGCTAGAGATAAAGTAAGTCTGTTAAACATTTGATTGTATTGAAATACAATTCTACGCAATGACTAGATGATCTAACGTCGCTTTAACTCTTCTAGGCTTACAAAGCAGTTGTAAATGATGCCACGATATTTAAGTTGGAGCTACCTATGAAGCAGAAAGGGTGAGTCAGTGCACCTCTGTGATTCACATCCTGCTATTACACTGCATGGAGGAACTATATTTATTTACAAAGCATTTACAAAGCCACTCAACAGCCACTACCAAAGTTGTAGTGCCGATTTAGATCATTATCCCACCTCAGTATTTCTGGATTGCTAGGAAAATTGTAAGTGTAAGAGCCTGACTGGAAAAAATCCGAGACAATTCAAAACGAGCACCACTATCAACCCACTTTCTGATTTGCTGACTCTAAAACATGTAAACGTGCTTGTGCCTGTATGCAGAGTCGGCCTCAAAACGCAACCGGAATCCAAGTGTCCGGAGCTGCTAGCCAACTATTGTGACATGCTGCTGAGAAAGACACCGCTTAGCAAGAAGCTCACGTCTGAAGAGATCGAGCTGAAATTAAAAGAAGTGGTAAGATACTTTTCATCTTTTTGCTTTCTTTTGAAGTTATAGACAACAGACATCATGGCATGGAGACGATAAGCCTTTAGAACCCTTGACTAAAAGATGAGAAACCTTGAAAAATCTGGACTTAGTGAAAAGAAACCTTGAAAAATGTAGACTTACAGATGAGAAACCTTGAAAAACGGAGACTTACAGATGAGAAACCTTGAAAAACGGAGACTTAGTGATGAGAAACCTTGAAAAACGGAGACTTAGTGAGGAGAAACCTTGAAAAACGGAGACTTGGTGATGAGAAACCTTGACATGGAGATGTTTTTGGTCGCAGCTGCTGGTGCTGAAGTACGTTCAGAATAAGGACGTGTTCATGAGGTATCATAAAGCTCATCTTACGAGAAGGTTGATCCTGGACATTTCAGCTGACAGCGAGATTGAGGAAAACATGGTGGAGTGGCTCAGGGTAAGAAGACGTCAGACAATCCTGCTGTCTGATTTTAAAACCTTTCAGATCTTTCTTAGTAGCACTTTTCTTAATGATCGATGTCCATCTAAACACTTTTTTTTATTCTTCAGGAAGTCGGTATGCCAGCTGATTATGTGAACAAGCTCGCTAGAATGTTTCAGGACATTAAAGTCTCAGAGGATCTGAACCAGGTCTTCAAGGAGATGCATAAACACAACAAGCTGGCTTTACCAGGTGACAAAAAAAACCCAGATCACTGTTAGCTTGCCCAAACCCTGAAACATCCCCTTACTTACGTCGTTCTGTGATCTCCCTCAGCCGACTCTGTAAATATAAAGATCCTGAATGCTGGAGCATGGTCTCGCAGCTCAGAGAAGGTCTTCGTTTCACTTCCCACTGAGCTGGAGGACCTCATTCCTGAAGTTGAAGACTTTTACAAAAAGAACCACAGTGGGAGAAAGCTCCACTGGCATCACCTCATGTCTAATGGCATTGTAAGCCAGCGTTCCTTCTCACTGTTGTGCGTAAAAAAGTAGCACGTCCAGATTCTTACCGCGTCTATTCACACTACAGATCACGTTCAAGAATGAAGTGGGTCAGTACGACTTGGAGGTCACGACCTTCCAGCTGGCCGTTCTTTTTGCCTGGAATCAAAGACCCAGGGAGAAGATCAGTTTTGAAAACTTGAAGCTTGCCACCGAGCTGCCTGACGCCGAGCTTAGACGTACACTATGGGTGAGTGCTGAACGTCTAGCATGTTGTATGTCACTGTTTACTCACCCAAGAGACGACCAGCCGTAGCACCTCACCACTACCAGGCTACCCCTGTTGGACCCTTGAGCAAAGCCCTTAACTTTTAAATTGCTCGTGCATAGCTAGTCGTGCCGGCACGGTTGATAGCACTGACATTTGAGAATTCCATGAATGTTTCTATGTGCTGTAGTTCAGTTGATGAAATTGAGTTCTGTATAACACTTGACCTTTCTGTCTCTCTCGGCCTGTAGTCCCTCGTTGCCTTCCCGAAACTCAAACGGCAAGTCCTGTCATATGAACCTCAAGTGAGCTCTCCCAAAGACTTCACAGATAGTACACTGTTCTTCGTCAATCAGGAGTTCTCCTTGATGTGAGTATTTGGTCTATTTACAGCTATAACACATAAGTACACTGTTGACATTATAAGAGTAGCTAGACGGACTCATAGTGACACTGGAGGTCCTGGTAGATCATCTCCGGTATCTAATGGGGGCTTGACGGACTCCATGGTTGCCATCTCAATGACACTCAATTGCGTCCAAGGGGGTGGAGTTAGGACGGAACCTGGATCCCATCCGATCCAGGGAAAAGAAATTGGGTGTATGGGTGATCATGAGTAACGGTTGGGAGTATTTTCCACGTCTTATCTAAGCACCAAGCTCACAAAACGCGAGTTCTGCTGAATAATGTGACTCGAAAGTGTGTTAAACATAGTAGAGGTCTTGGGATGCACTTATTAATGGAAGTCACTGCCATGCAAGGAGGCCTTGGTTTGCGTTTGCATGTTCTCCTTGTGTCTGCATGTCTAGGGACTAGAGGGAGTAGACCGGAGCACCCCTCAAAAAATAAAAATAAAGAAAGAAACAAAACAGGCCAGTTGGAGTTACTAGAAGTTACATGTGTGTGTTTAGCCTGTGATGGACTGTCAGACTGTCCATGGTGTTTCATCCAGTGAGTCCAGTCTGACCAACCATAACCCTGAGCAGTAAATGAATCAATATGCAATTAGTACCACACACAGCTCATCGCTATATAGTCACCAGAGGAAAAGAAGTCGTTCTAAGCTACACATGTAATTAATAGTTACACTACACTAAAGCTTCATAACAGAATCACTTTTCTGATGATTGTGTCCATTCTTCTCCACCGTTCCGCTCTTCAGAAAAAACTCCAAGGTGCAGAAGCGTGGTAAGATTAACCTGATCGGTCGCCTGCAGCTGACTACAGAACGAATGAGGGAAGAAGAGAACGAGGGCATCGTTCAGTTACGGATTCTAAGAACACAGGTATGCATTTGGATGACCAGGCGTAACATTATGACCAATGACATGTCAAGGGAAGAACATTTGATTATTTCTTCCTCACGGCACCTGATAGCGCAGTGTTTCCCAAAGAGAGGGGCGTGTTGCTTTTGCCGGGGGTAGATAGTGAAACAAATGAACTAGTGATAGGAATTACAGATTATTTATGAGGGGAGACGGATCTTTCAGCACCGTTCCTGTTAAAGACAGAAACACTACTCTTCGCTCTTTTTTTTACGGGCAGTTGAGGGCCCCAATATAATATATAATATATGGAACAGAAGTGGCCCCAATGTAGGACCTTTCTGCACTTTCAGACAAATCCTCTCTTCGCGCCACAAAGAATCAGATTTAACGTAATTACACAAGGTTATTTGGAGCTTCGAAGTTAAAAATGTGTGTCGATTGGGTGAAAAGGGGGCAAAAAAGTATTCTCATCCACAAAAGGACAGCACAGCCGAAAAAGGTCGGGACCCACAGTGTTAGCCTTTTTGCTATATTATGCAGAAAGTGAACTTTTATCCTCAAAGGTGATGGTAGATGCTGGAAAACTGGGCGTAAGAAATTGAGCGGGTTTGACAAGGGCGAAACTTTGATGGCTGGTCAGAGCATCTCCGAAACTGCAGCCCCTGTGAGCTATGGGTATCTATTTAAAGTGTAGGAACAGTGGTCATGGGCGGCCAAGGCTCGCCGAGACCGAATACACAGTGGGACCACACGGTGTCGTAATGTTTGGCTCGTTCTTCATCATAAAACCGAAGGATTTTCTTCTGCTTCCTTTCAACGAAACAGGAAGCCATTATTCAAATCATGAAGATGCGAAAGAAGATCACGAACGCGCAGCTGCAGACGGAGCTGGTGGAGATCCTGAAGAATATGTTCCTTCCCCAGAAGAAGATGATCAAGGAGCAGATCGAGTGGCTGATCGAGCACAAGTACATCAAGCGCGACGAGTCGGACATTAACACCTTCATCTACATGGCGTAGCGCAAACGTGCCTAGCGTCTCGATCACAATAAAGTCGGTGAACACGCAGCGGCTCGGCGGTGCAGTGCTGACACCACAGGAAAAAAAAAACCATGCTGGCTGCCGTGGAGCCGTGGGCTCGTTTTCTAGCAGTCTAGCAGTGGTTTTTTTTTGAGAAAAATCCCTGCCTTACCTTACAGTAACGACACCTGAGATGAGTGGGAGATTTCGGTTGAAAAACTGAACACACACACACACATACACACACACACACACACACACACACACACACACACACAC
>JAYDZG010000021.1:14270512-14282959 GCA_034509265.1 Microcambeva bendego
GCAAGATTTTCTGTACGTGTTAAATGAAAATCACCTGTTGTTCGGGAAAATTATACTGAAGGTGAGAGTGTTTCGACTTCTAACCTTTTTCAACAATTTTGACCACTGCCATGAACAATCAGAGTCAAACATTTTAATAAACAAATCAACTGCGGTAGCAGTTAGGAACCCATTAGACCATCCTCCACCAGGCACAGCCAGTTGTGCCGGTTGAATGCACCATGTCATTTAACTTTTACATATTGGATTAAAAATGACAGATCATATATTCACTTCGGTTGCAGGTCTGCGTGCAGTGAGCTCCTTTACAAACTTCTACATCACAATGCAGGTAAACCTAAAAAACAAAACATTCAATGCAAATAAACTGATTTTGTTTGCATACATGTACTGTATATGGATGCATTTTAAATAACTTAGTTAAAAATAATGTAACGAAGCACAAAATTTACAGCTTGAAAAAGGTCCTCAGTCCCCACAAAAGTGAACATCTTCATTTTCAGCCGCTTGTGAAGATTGGGATATTTCAATCCGTTGCCATGACGAACATCTAGGATTTCAACACTGGTACCATCTACTTGAAGAGGACAGCTGGGGAGGGGGACATAAGGTATTAAATTCCTTTTCTGACTTATATGTGAGGTTAAGTTAACATACATCTTGTAAAGGAAGCAATGATTTCTGTATCTGCTTTCATCTTGTCAGTAAATGGAACACTAACAAATTTGAATTCTGGTTTTATGGAGAGGAAGAGTGTTGTATTGCAGTTTTATAATATGCCTGGGTGGTGCAAATAAATAAAAAAAAATGAGATAATAGTTTTTAAATACTTTTAATATAAGTCTACTTCGTTAAGTCCAACTATTTCTATTTGGTTTAAATACAGGTCTGAAAAACTGAGGGCTAATTTCCTCATTACTTTGCTCATTTGATGACAAAAATTGACAAGAAAATCTTTCTACTGCTTTAGTTTTAAAACTAAAGTAGAGCTTAAGTAACAGGTCTTAGTTACAGTGTCTTCACAAGAATTTAGGTTTGGCCATAGCAGACACATAATTTTGTTAAGTGTATGCCTTTAACCAGGTTTTTTCATACACTTTGACTATCATAAATCTCTGTATTCGAGTAAATCTGTCTCTACTCCTAGTAAAACAGTTGGAAGTGATGCAAGAGTGTAAATCCTTTCTAGAAAAGGTAACCACTGTACCCCCTGTGAAGCAAATTCCATCTGTATTCGTCATCTGGGTCAGGACCAGGAGTGGCCCAACACTCATTAAGCACGAGCACAAGGTCTTTATCTTCACGCTTCAGAACAAACACCTCCACAAAGACCGGCTCTCCCAGAACTTGCAGGACTGGTGCATCGTGACTATTATAAAAGTTTCTGAAAGAAGAGTCTAACAAAACTAGTCAGTCACATCATCTGAAAATATTTAAACTATTTTTCAGCACGACTGAAAATGATAAATTATGAAGTACTGTATGTAAGAAAGATTTCATTCATCCGGGTAACCCATATCGAATTCATATGGCCCCTTTTTATAATGTAAAAAGCCTTTTAAAAGGAAATTAAGAGAACTGGCTATGTAGTTTAGTTTTAGATTTTGTTTTTAACCAAGACCTTATGTGAAGGGTGATCAAATATGTTTTTTTGTCAAAGCAAACATTTTAAACTTTGTCACCACCTTTTAGTTTAGTCTCCAAAACACTTTGTTCATGTTACCAGACAGAGTGAAATAAATTGTGTAATTTGAAATGAGCAACCTATTTTCATCTTAACAGTACTTTTACACTAGGAAGCACATTGCTTAATGATCAAATTCATTATTAATAATAATTAATAAATACTCAATTCATACCTGTGGCAAATCTCATCTGAGCTCGCAAAACTCCTTCATTCCTCTGAATATGAACATTAGCAGATTTTGGAATCCTGACTTTAAGACTTTTATCGTTCCTTGCATTGGCCAATATATACGTACAAGACGCCGTCAGTCTGAAAAAAATATTTGTTGATTATATTAATCAATCATGACTAGCTAGGTACATTAATACTAAAGTCGCTGGGTTAGATTTGACCCCATATAGAGATTACACACCTTTTACAAAAGAGAAGGAAGAGCCGCTTTTACTTCAAGCTTTTCCTGAGGCTATATAAAATTCCTCTTAGATAGTTCTACAGGTGTGTATACCCTTTATGAGGTCATATCTGTCTAAATTTGGCTAAAATATTACATAAAAGGTGCTTCTCTCAAAGCTGGTCCTTGACTGGAATGGGAAGTCATTTCTGCCACAATATTCATCCAAAATGTGATATTCCCATCACGAATCTGCAAGTCATATAGAATAAATGTTTTGTTCATCAGATACATTAGCCATAATATTAAATGGGTAGATAAAACATCAGTTGATTTCACAATATTATTACAAAATTATGCCTTTATATTAATCAAATCTTTAATTAAAAATACTCTTCAGTTTTGTCCACTATTACGTGTGTTAGAATATATTTAGGAGGAAATACGATGCACATTTTTTTTTACAAACTAAAGTAAATACAATAGATGACCAGCATGGTCAATGCCAATTCTTTGGCTTTATTTCCATGTATGCAGTTTATTTACTTTCATATAGGGAAGAACAGTGTGTCGTTATTATTGAGTAGAGCATGTATTACCATGTTAAGGTAAAATAAAAATAGATGCTATTCAGTTTACATTTATAAGCAAGTCAAAAGAGAAAAACACGAGTGGAATGAGTCTTACTGCGCATGCTCAGTTTTATTTGCGTAGACTGCGCAAAGTGCGTTAGTTGCGTTCGTACTTTTCGTACTACACTTTCCATTAAATTGCAGCTATTCTGTATGTGCAGAGCAAATGACTAAACTTTACAACCTTTACAACCAAAATAATCGAAACATAACTGAACAGCAACGGTGTGATCACGTGACGACATCAGTAGCATAAGCCTTCAAATGACGGAAGCAACCGAAGATGCACGAACTTGTACGAACTAGCACGGATGCACAGAGTCCAAAAAGACACCAACATACACATATTTACATATTTTAGGGGCTCACATGAGTTTGAACATGACAGCTGCTGTATGAAGCGTAGAAGATAAGAAATCTTGGTGTTTCTGTTATACCATATAAGCACTGCGCTGCAATCTCTCTTGCATTGTGGTACTTACCGTGCCTATCTGTAAAACAAAAGAACAACAAAACATGATTGGATCTGTAATCATTAGAAAATTGCTTTCACCAATTGTTGTAGCTATAAAAGTTTTCCTATGATTGCAATTTAGCTGCTGAGCTATTCTGTTTGTACAGAGGCCTATTGGCTTAATAATGTGCCACACGACTTTCATAGGAAACTGCAATTTACAGTAATAGGAATCTGCAGGGAGCTCATTGTAGCCAATATTCTTATTTAGACAAGCAGGTATATGCGAAGAAATAATTTCATTACACTGTATATCTGTAATTTTATTTATATCAAATAAAGGATTTCTATAAACCAGTCGGTTCTCACCTTGCACGTAAATAAATGTCGGTGTTGGTTGATTGAAATCTTTAGAAATGACAGTAAACATGTCTGCATTCCTGCATGTCACAGTATATCGGTTCAGCTGGCTTGTCTTACTTAAATACTGTAATTCACCCAACAGCAGCACATGCAGAGTCACTCTCAGTAACGTAGACATTGTGATAAAACACACTCTGGTATATAAACGTAGTATACACTTTACCACGTTTGAAAAGATGATTTAATGACGTTTTATTGCAGAACCTGTACTGAATCCTTCAGGTACCGTCTACTTACAGGTGACTGTGATTAATAGCTAACGATGATGAACCACGTGGACGGTCTGGTGGACATTGCATACTTATTTAGTGCATTCTAAATAAGTATGTACTAAATAATGCATAGTGTGTATAGTGTGTATTAACATGATGTATATGTCTAATGGTGTAATATTTCTGATTTATCATGCAATATAATTACTATATAAATAATATCGATGCAATTATAGGTAGGAATATTGTGAGAACACACAGCAAAATGCAATATGGTTAAAACCATATTTACATTGTATTATGCGGTATAACAGGGTGTATTTCACCTCCTCGCCACTAGTCGGTAAAACAGCACTACTCTGTGACAACGGATGTTTCAGTGGTGGAAGTCACGTGACGCGCAACGTCACATGACTGTAAACACAACATGGAGAAATCTTCAATCAATTAATTTTATTTATATTCTCCAAACTCTCTTCAAATTAACCCCAATACAAGAAAGAAAACATGCACCGTGCTCTAATTAGTTTCTTTTATTTTTGACCTATTGGTAATGTGCAGTAAGTCCAGCCAGCACAGCAAAGTTAGAAGAACAATTCAGAAGAAGAGATCTGAACAATGTCGGATTTGGAGAAGAGCGATTGGAGTGGAAATGGAGAATCCACACAGCTGCCCATCACTCAGTACAGAGAGAAACTAACCACAGCTGTAAAACAAAACCAGTTTCTGGTTGTAACTGGTGAAACTGGCAGCGGCAAAACCACCCAGCTGCCTCAGTATCTGTATCAGGCTGGTAAGCGACTTTCCAGCAAACTCTACCACGGTTTATTTTTATTGTCTATAACTTTCAAAATTCAGCAAAAATCGTTTAATCACAAATTTGCAACGACACATTTTACTAGTTGCATCGACGTTGTTTTCTAGCGTCTCGAAGTACTGCAGTTACTCACTTAAACTATTTTATAAGGTTGCTTCTTTAGCTCAACAGCAAAACTCTCAATGTTTAATAATCTAATGATTTATATAATCTTTAATGTCCTACAATTTCTCAGTCAAAAATATTAACATAAGTATAACTTAAGTATAGCTGTGTTATTTATATTTAAAGGTAAACCTGAAGTTAAAAGCACCAAAAAATGTCCAACTTCAATATTTGTGTTTGCTTGGTTGTATGATTGAGTGTTTATAACATCCTGGTTCTGTTGTTTAGTAGTCATCGCCTCATTTAGCACTACATCATTTGTCCCAAATGTATTAATAATAAATGTTTTTCTTACAATCATGCTGTCAGATTATCTGACTACTCTAACAAAAGAGCTAAGAAGAATTCATCAAGTTTTAGTTTATCTATTAGAAGATTTAAAGTACATTGTTCCATTTATTAGGTTTTAACCCACTTCGGTTTCGAAATAAAAATGATATGCAGTTTGTTATAGAACAGACGTTTCAATAATTACCACTAGTATTAAGTTTTAGAGTATTTATTTGCATGGCATCAGGACAAATACAGCTGCAATGTATAAACTGTGGTGTTCGACATCCTGCACAAGTTGTTCTTACATAAATTCACACAGATTTCCCCCACATTGTCATTATGCATGAAACATTGCTTTTGTTGGATGTATGTGTTTAGGTTTATGTAAAGATGGGAAAATCGGTGTCACTCAGCCACGGAGAGTGGCAGCCATCACTGTAGCTCAGAGAGTTTCTCAAGAGCTGGGAGTCTCTTTAGGACATGAGGTTGGATACCAAGTGCGCTTTGATGACTGCAGTACTAAGGTAAGGAAGAAAATGTTCAGAGCATGTTAACAAAGTGACTTGTAAACAAGAGCCTTTGTCTGAGCCTGGGATCCACTGCAGAATTTTATCTGCAGTGGATTTTATTAAGTATATATATATGGGTTGGGTGTCTTGCTCAAGGGCACTTCAGGGCAACCTTCTGACCACAAGCCCAGATCTCTTACCACAATATATAAAATGTCATTACTATTCTTGCAATCCACTCATAATCCACTTTTAAAAAACATTTGAACCTTTTGACTTGTTTGTATGTTTTTCAAATTCTCATGATTACTGACTTTTTTTCTACTAGGACACTTTGATTAAGTACATGACAGATGGCTGCATGCTGAGAGAAATCCTTGCAGACTCGAGCTTAACACAGTACAGCATTGTGATCCTTGATGAAGTTCACGAAAGGAGCCTCGACACAGTAAACATATTCATTTCTGTAAAAATAAAGGTTTTTTTAAGACTGTTTTTCTTTCTTTATATTTTTGTTTGTTTGTTTTCCAGGATATCTTGCTTGGGTTGCTGAAAAAGACGCCATCCTGGGCCTCCCATGGTCGCAAGAATCCTCTGAAAGTGGTGGTGATGTCCGCTACACTTGAAACAGACAAGCTTAGTGACTTTTTTGGACAATGTCCGGTATTTGTTATTCCAGGAAGGACCTACCCTGTTAAAGAGCTATTCTGCAATATGATTGGGCCAAAGGAAAAAGAAGGTTCTGCTTATGTAAAGGCGGTAGGTTGGAAATTGATCGGATTGAAAATACATTGTTCATACCGTACAAATGTTAAACAGGTGATGCATTAGACTTGGGTATAAGAAGTGTCCAGAACAGATTGTAGTACAGATCTTATGTGCATTAAGGTGAAGTTAGAACTGACCATTTTGTAGTTCAATCCACATCTCACCAATGTTCCAACAGCCTAGCTGCATTGTTTCCAGATAGCCAGGATGCTGCAATTAGAACTTTGAGCCTTTTTCATTACCATTTTAAATACCCAATATTATATATTTTTGGACTTTGATAACAGATACATGTTAAAATGAATTAAAAAGTCTTTTTGTGCTGTAGGTGGTAAAGGTGGCTTTAGATGTTCATACTAATGAAGCATCGGGGGATATTCTCGTCTTTCTGACAGGTAAGCCGGCATGATTGTGTCATTTTAAGGTAGTTAGAACAGGTACTTAAAAGGTTATTTGGTTTAGTACGGCAGTCTAATTTACCTGAAAACACTGTTAATAATTATATTATTATTCACAGTAAAGTGTTTATCTTATCACATTGTTGTCATATCAGGTTTGTTCAGAACAAATAGAATAGAAAGACATAGATTCAAAACCAGTTGCTTGGTAATAAATCAGCCCTTGCCTTTATCTTTTCAGCAGTTTTAACAGGTATAACATATGACCTTTGTTTTCAGGTCAGTCTGAGATTGAGAAAGCCTGTGACATGCTCTTTGAAAAGGCGGAGTCTATAGACTATCGGTATGATGTGTTTGATCGAAAAGTGGAAGGTCTTCTCATTCTGCCCTTATATGGATCCATGCCAACAGGTAGCATAACTCGGAATTTGCATTTAACCTGGTGATTAGCGTGATGTTTAAGATGGGACAAATTTGACTTTTAATAACTACATAAATGAATATATATCAGCCACACCTTTCACCGGCATGATCAGGGAATTTTATTGCTGTTGGGAATTCCCATGGTTGACACAGGCTCTGATTCCCTTTAAATAATTTGCAAGGTTTAAAAACTGTTTATTGGCCGACTGGCCAAACACAAGCGTCCCAACAAACACATTCTTCTATATATTCTTCTGAAATGTTTTCTTAGCGGAGTGAAGCCTGTTACTGATGACGAAAAGAAAGTAAACTCCTTAATAATGACCAACATACTTATCATCAGGTTTCCAGATTTGTTCAGTAATGGATGGTTTGAAGATCTCAGTTTATCTCAGATGGAAAAATGATCATTAATATTGTTTAGAATAACAATCAACCTTTAACATGCATTTCTGTTCATGCTTAATTTAAATGAGTTTAATCAAAATACTTCCATGTTGGCTTCACCTACAGATCAACAAAAGCAGATATTTCAACCTGCTCCGGCAGGAGTGAGGAAATGTGTTGTGGCCACGAACATAGCAGCGACTTCCCTCACCATCAATGGAGTCAAGTAAATCACAACTAAACCCTTTTGAATGATTTGAAAAATAAGAAATCATATGTTAATATAATCTTATATTTTATTTACATTTTCAGCATTTAGCAGATGCGTTTGTTCAAAGCGACTTACATTACTGTGAACATAAACAGTCCGAGCAATTTTGTGTTAAGGGCCTTGCTCAAGGGCCCAACAGCGGCATCCTGGCAGTGGTGGGGTTTAACCCGGCAGCTTTATGATTACAAGTCCAAAACCTAAACCACTACACTTGCCTTTACGCACAAGAGTTGTGGGTTTGATCCCCAAGTGGGGCAGTCGGGGTTCTTTCTGTGTGGAGTTTGCCATGTGTCTGCATAGGTTTACTCCGGGTGCTCCGTTTTCCTCTTACAGCCCAAAGACATAGTTGAGGTGTATTGGAGAAAGTAAAAATGTAATCAAATGACTTTAACCAAAGTGTAAAACATGGGTATAATGTTTTGGCTTATCATTGTAGCGTTTGTGATATGATTTGATTTTCTACACCTGATAGCATTGTGTGTGGTGTCCACATACTTTTGAACATGTAGAGTACATGGACACGTAATCACTCACTGATTTTTTTTCCAGGTTTATAGTCGACAGTGGATTCGTGAAACAGCTGAATCACAACTCGAACGTTGGCTTGGACATCCTAGACGTAGTGCCGATATCAAAGTGAGAGATGAGTGACGTGGTCCGGGTACACAATGTGTGTGATTCATGTATCTGATTTGTTTCTGCTGTCTGTCTGTGTCTCGGTGCAGAAGTGAAGCTCAACAGCGAGCAGGCAGAGCCGGGAGAACCTCCCCGGGGAAGTGCTTCAGGATCTACAGCAAGGAATTCTGGGAGAAATGCATGCCTGAATACACGGTTCCGGAGATCCAGCGCACCAGTCTGACGTCTGTTATCCTCACACTCAAATGCTTGGGAGTCCATGATGTCATCCGGTACGCTCTTTGGTGATTCTTTTGCGCATTGCTAGTTTTGCAGACTCTAAATGCCTTAATGAGTAATTGTGACATTTAATGTCTAAATTAAACACAATAATTAAGACGCCGCATAATTTGTGGTCATGTAAATCATACTATTATTGAGGTAGCTGTACTGTGTATTGACAAAATAGTTAAAAGGGGAAAAAATATTAGACATTATTGTAAGATGTGAAGATATATGGGGCTATAGGCGCAGCCGTGGCCTGGTGGTTAGAGAACTGGGGTTGCCGGTTCGATTCCCAGAGACGACAGGTCACGACTGAAGTGCCCCCGAGCAAGGGACCCAACCTCTAACTGCTTCCTGGGCGCTGTGGCTACTGCTGATCACCGCTCTGGGCACGTGTGCTCACTGCCCCCTAGTGTTCACTGGTGTGTATATGTGTGAAGTTAGTTAATCTTTTTGTAAATCTGTTAAGATGTCCGACGTGTAACTGCTTTTTTAGGTTTCCTTACCTGGATCATCCAGAGGAAAGGTTTATCCTGACCGCATTAAAGCAGCTCTACCAGTTTGATGCAATTGACAGGTGAGTGACGTTTTCATTAATTGGGCCTTTTGGTTGGGAGGATTGTTCTGGAACAATCAACCACAGTGTGGTGAATTGGAGATCCAATGACTGGGTTTGATTTAACCTTGTGAACCTATGTGTCTGTAATTACATGTAACCATGTCAGTGAATCATTTTTAAATGGTTTTCTTTGACAAAATGCAAACATTTTCCGGAATTGATCTAATGTGTTTTTCTCAAACCAAAGGAAAGGTAATGTGACCAGCTTGGGAAGACTGATGGTGCAGTTTCCTCTCCCTCCAGGACTGACCCGTGCACTGCTGAAATCTGCTGCTCTCGGCTGTGAGGAGTTCATGCTCCCTGTGGCAGCCATGCTGTCAGTGGAAAGCATCTTCATCCGGCCAGGTAGCTTCACACACAAGAACAGAGATCACAGTGATCTCAGGTTGAGCATAGCAGAGTATGTTTTGTAATAAATTAAGCATGCCACAGTCAAAGTGAAAACTTTATGTAGGTACTTAGCCACTAGGATGCATAGATGAGTGCATTGTAGTGCCGGTCCCAAGCCTGGATA
This sequence comes from Microcambeva bendego, assembly GCA_034509265.1. Taxonomy (NCBI): domain Eukaryota; kingdom Metazoa; phylum Chordata; class Actinopteri; order Siluriformes; family Trichomycteridae; genus Microcambeva; species Microcambeva bendego. The sequence goes on from JAYDZG010000021.1 coordinate 14,280,356, forward strand.
AATTGGATGCTTGTGTCAGGAAGGGCATCTGGCATAAAACTATGCTAAGACGGAAGGTCTCAGTCTTAGCTTTTTTTGGCCAGCAGATTACGCAGGCGATGCTAATGTTTAGGCTCATTTATTAACATTGTGTCCTTCCAGGTGTCCCAGACAAACAGAAAAAAGCTGAGAATACACACAGAGAGCTGAGTGCCTCTGCAGGCAGCTCTAATGATTTTCTTAGGCTTCTTTGCATCTTTCAAAAATGTAAAACAAGGTAGGTCTGGATGGTTTACTTTTGTTTTCAAAGTGCGGTTAAGCTTTAATAATAAAATATAACAAACGTAGTGCATCAGTTTGAGCCTGCTCTTGTTTTCAGTGACAACCCATCCACTTGGTGCAAAGAACACTGGATCCATTGGCGTGCACTTAAATCAGCCTTCAGTGTTGAATCTCAACTGCGAGAGATCCTTCTCCGTCTCAAACAGGTGGGTTATTCATTTTCTTCTTCCCAAAAGAAAGTCACATAATTATGGAGTCTCTGTAAGGATGTTTTTAAGGAGGGGACGTAGTACATTTTTTGTATTTGAATTTAATAAGTCATGCTCACGACATCCTAAGTTGTGAGAACCACATACTATCACCTAACTTAACTAGATGTTGATGTGATAGCATTCTACAGCAAACAGAAATGTAAATAGCTACGTAGTTACAGTAAATTGCTAATATTAACCTTTATTTACATGACGACATGTTTTACCTGTTACTTTAGGACTGGGCACAAAGAGAGCACAAATGCTAAAAAAACTATTTTAAAGTCATTCTAAAGTCATTCAGATACATGGACTCATGCTCGCACAATATCATAATTATTATTTTATTATATATGTTCCATTTATTTTATAAAACAAATGGTATAAATGGTTGTGGAAGATTATGAACATATTCGTCTGCTCTCGAGTTTTTGTCTTACTAGAAACGCCGAGCTGCCTTGACCGAGTTCTACCGAGAATTGCCGAGTAGCGGTCATGTGACCTCAACGGCCAGAAAAATCAAATAAAATCTTTGCACTCGATCAAATTCCTGCACCGTTCTTTCATGATTTTTTTTTAAGATTTGTGCCTTTTATTACCCAGGATCTTTTTTTAAATCAGACTCATAAAAGCTCATATTTGTGTGAAATTTCAGCCTTCTTGGCGTTCGGCAGGTTTTTTCCTGCCTGCGTTTCCCTTTGCAGTCAGCAGATGGCGCAAGGTTTCGTTCACACTGGGTTACTGCCATTCGGTCATGAATAATAAGATTTCAATTCAAACAAGCATAATATACATAGTTTCTTAGTATTTCTTGAGCTATCCCGGGTATATTTTAATGTACTCGAATTGTCCATTTTAAGCACATTATTGTATTGTGTGTTAAATATAACAAAACTCGCCTCCCACCTAGTGATGCTCCTTGACGCTCTCTTTTGTTGCTCTCATTTTACCTTCAGATTTGTTTTTATTTTTAGCAAAAAGATTTTCCACATGAAGCGTTTAAGGGCAACAGTAGTGAACTTCTCCGGCAGTGTCTGTGCCAGGGTTATTTTCCCAACGTGGCGAGAAGGTCTCTGGGAAAATCATTCTGCACTATGGATGGACACGGCTTTTCAGTTCAAATTCACCCGTCATCCTCTGTAAGCACCTTTTACGATGAAGTTAATGATTATATCTATTTGTTAAAGTGCTTAACGTTTTGACTTATCACTGTAATTGTCTTTTTCAGCTTTTTGGGCAGGAGGCACAGCTAGACTGGATCATTTTCCATGATGTCTTGGTCACTTCTCGAGTTTATGTGAGAACTGTGTGTCCAATCAGATATGAGTGGGTCAAGGATCTGCTCCCAAAACTGCACGAGATTGACGTTTATGATCTGAGCAGTGTTGCTAGAGAGGAGGTGACCGATGAGGAGATGGCACAGTGGGAAAAGAAAAGAGCAGCACAAAGACAAACAGGTGTGTTATTCAGAAACAGGTTGAGTTCCAGGTGGTTTACTGCACCCTATTTAAGTGTATAACAAGAGGGTGAATAAACATACAAACCAAATTAAATGCCGAAATCCTTAGTGGACACAAGTGTTGTTGCAGTGGATGGTGTAATATACAGTCTTGTATAAAGTTGAATCAGGATGTATACGTAAATACCATTTTAATGATATTGTTTTCTCATCTAACAGATACCAGTGAAGATGCATCAAAAAAGCTTGAGAAAAGAAATGATGAAAGCTCAATCTCAGAAGCTCGGGCTCGATTTTTACAGCGGAAAAAGGACCGTCTTCAGACAAAAGATTTATGACCATTGACCAATATTTTTATAAACACAATGTTAATTAACCAAATAATGAAAAGATATTTCGATGTTTTATTTATATTTAAACATCATACTTGCAAGGCGCAGTGGTAAAGTGAGATAAATCACTGTGATTAAGATCCAAAAATATAGGGTTTGCACCTTATTGGTGCTATCGAACATTCGGGTGTCTGCTGACGTTTGAGAGGGGATGTAGAGGCCAAAACAGTCTAGGAGGTGCACTTGTCAGTGTTCTTTAAGTACTAGACCCAATGCCTGAAAAGATGGGTTTGTATCAGGA
>JAYDZG010000021.1:14318752-14331670 GCA_034509265.1 Microcambeva bendego
TTATTGTATGCTGATACGATTCCGTGATCTCGGGATGCAAAATAATGCAATATAATATAATATAGTGTAATGTAACTTAATATAATATAATGTAACATCATTAATATAAAAAATACTATAATATTACATAGTTTAATATAATGTGGTATAATATAAGAAGTGTACAAACGGTTTTTACAAATAACGTGCACACTTTACAATTTAAATGTAGTTAATTGAACAAACGATTCTATTTATATTCATATAAAAATATATTTATATTCACAAAGAGAAATAAAAAAACACCTAGCACTGCTGTTTTCCTAGCCATGTTTTGCTAAAGAAAACATTAAGTGCTTTTGTACGTCGCGCTTTAAAAAACGATATATTTTATGGTAATAATTCTAATTTACAATGTCAAACATGTATTAAGACTTTTATTCATTAAGAGAAGGAGTGGGAGGTTTAGAGGAAGTGCGATACCGGTGTTTGTGTCTTCATCACATTGATAAATCAGCAGATTGGGTTAAAGCTCAAGGAAGCTCACGGTAAGCTCATTCACATTCATGTGTTTGCTTTTACGTTTATTATTTATTATATCTCTAGTGAACATGACAGGCTGGGAACTTTATATCCATTAATAGAGTCCTGCTGGTTTATTAAAACGTAGAATCTCAGGACAGAGATAACTCAGTGTTAGCATGATGGCTAGTTTCTCCGTGTTCTCACATGGGTGGCTTTAATTACAACACACGGTGCTTACTGTGGAAACATAATGTACGCATCATTGTTAACATGTCAGTAAATAAACGACACAATTGGATAGTAGATAGATGTAATAACTACTTTTATTTATGGCTCAGGGACGACATATTTAATAATTAGCTGCTTGTCATGAAGCCGGTGAGCTAGCATGCTAGTCATACACAGTACCACTGGAGTTAAGGAACTAATGTGTACTAATGCATTAGTGTACTATATAGCATGTTGAGCACTGCGCATGCGTGTAAGCGCAGTTGGCTTCTGTACTGTTTAGTACTGTAGTCAGAATTGACAGTATCATAATACAGCACAGACCGAAGTTAGTTCATAGTGCTGTCAGGGTATTTTTGGGTAATTGTGAAATCTGACCGTGTTACCCTTCCAGTAAGTGAGGATCTACCACCAGGGAGATCTAAGATTAGTTTGTTTTTGACAAATCTTGTTAAACATTTGGGAAATGAGACGTGATCGTGCCTTTACCTCTTATCACATTATTTGGTAATATGCATACTGATGATTATGATAGATATGTGAAATATTATCAAAGTTCAATAACGTCATTTCTGCATCAGAGATCAGAATAAAGAAGCGAAAGCTGAGCTGACTAACTTTATTCTGTGGTTGTTGGTGCCAGATGGACTGGTTTGAATATGTAACTAATGACCCCCAGAGACTTTTTACGAACAGTCAGGTATAAACCGAAAGCTGTTAAACACAAAAACACAGTCCAGTGATTTACACTTTTACTGGGCTGAAAGGCCTTTTGATTAGAGGTGAGAATAATGGGAGAGAATAACCAGACTGCTTTGAACTGACCAAAGCTATGGTAGCTTAATGACATTTAGGTCAAAGGTTAGGAAACTCAATGGCTTGACGGGCTTTACTTGCACCTCACAGGGTTTTAAAAATTGACCGACAAGCCGGGCCAGTAGCGGATGTGGGAAGAACTAATATAAATGATCACTTAAAGAATGATTAACTGTGTGTAGAGACAACAGACTTGCCGTCGTTAGTAGTGTTGGGAGCGTGCCGTTTAATGGGATCAATTTAAACACAGGATTTACTGTTCTGCTCTTGTTAGAAAAATCGGAGGCTACATTGAACACAGACTCACTGAAACTGGACTGAACTTTATTGAACTAAAGACATTGATCAAGCTTGGTTTTATGACACTTTGATGCAAAATTAGGCTTAAATAGAATCTGACAGAACTTGATTTTGCACAATCTGTGATCTAATCAAAGAGAACCAGAGCACCAGATTACAGATCAATCTGTGGCCATTTCTGATCACCCACCAGTTTTGGGTTTCCATAATAAGCCTTGAAGTTACAGTGACGATACAGTGTGAAGAGTCCTTAGAGTGAGTTCTCACTTGTTGCTTTTCCATAAGTGACTGTAAATCTACAACCTTTGACCTTAAGCCTGTTTATAAAGTAGTTGATGTGTGTTAATGCTGCATAATGTGCTTATAATTTCCTCGCTGCAAAGGTTAAATCACTGCACATAAGCAATAGTTTAATTTGATTACCTGCTCCAGCTATTTGCATCTCAAGTAGGATTTTTCTACAGGTACTACTGATACAAAAGTACAAATGAAGTAAAGACTGTTCTAGTCTTTTGAAAGTGAAAGTTCTTGAGATTGTAACCCAGTTGCCTGTTGTGATTGTTCTCACATCTGTTTGCAGGTGTTTGAAGCTATAATTGAGCGCGTGAGATGGCTGAAAATGCAGCGGAGTGTGAACTACCACAGAGGCGACTCAGTCCCAAAGAGAACCGCAACGGTAACTCAACAGGTAATCATCCAATGGGCCTGTAAAATGTTTTGGGTTCAAACTTGCTACGCTCCAAATTCCAGTTTTACTGGTCGAAGGTCACTGGCGTTAACACATAAACAGACGGGGGTAATATCGGTGTTGTCTGTGGAAACACAACCTTATCTATGAGGATTTTCATCAGTCTTACTGCATGTCAGCTCAGATATGAACATAAACTATGTGCCTAAAAAGATGTCGACATTTTGTTTAGGGCTTTGACACACCCATTGCTATCAGTCGTATGAAACCATTTACTTGATGCATTAGGTGTAAAGGAATTTTAGTGGCCAATGTTTCAAGTTTCAAAACGTGCCATCTTATCTAACAATAAAAACAAATTCACTAAACAGTAAGGATGAAACAATACACTTTACCCACGATGCAATGCAATTCATAATGTGTTTGCTTTTCCCCTGATTTTTTTTTGGCTTATCCTTTATTAATGAATGCTCTTTTATTTCTGATGTCGGTACAAACTATGCAAAATAATGCTGCACACTTCCCTCATCGTGTCAAAAACGAAACCCAAATTACATAAATAAAAGAAAAATACTATACTAATACTAATAAGGACATATTCTGGAAAGTTAGGAAACAGAAAAGATGCACCCCCTGTTGACGTGGCCTAGTGGTTAGGGGACAGGACTAGTAATCCAAAGGTTGCTGGTTCAAACCTCACCGTTGCCACCACTGCTGTTGGGCCCTTGAGCAAGGTCGTGAACCCTCATTGCTCAGACCGTATACTGTAACTAAGTCGTATTGGATAAAAACATCTGCTAAATGCAGAAAATGTAAATGAACACAGTGCATCATTACATATCTACTAAATAGGTAAAATTCCACAGACATGTTATAAAAGATAAGTAAAGGTGCAAATGGAACAGTGCTGTGGAAGAGTTGGTTTGGGTACTAAGTTGCTTAACAAGTGTGGTCAGATGCCAAAATAATTTTGCTGTGCTATATAGTGTCTATAATGTACTGAGTTATTTATGTGTGAATGTCATTTCTTTGGTGCTCAGATGCATCTGTCAGAGAAAGAAAGCAGAAAGAAAGAGAAGAGCGCCTCTCTCTGGTGTTGTGGAGAAAGCCAGTCCGGACACTGCACTATTCCTTCCTAGAAACTCTCATGACTATAAAGGAGTGGACATTGAAGTAAGCACTTTGTCTGGCTTTAATACTTCTGTATTTCTGAGTATTTATTACTTCTGTATTACCGCTTTCTTACCGTCTCAGTTTCACTAATGCGCTGGTGCTATGCTGTAAAACATGTGAACGGACGCTGTGCTCTGTGCCACTCCTTGGGTGAATGTGTGTGCATTGTTGAAGCAAAGCACAAACCAAGGTGACAATGGAACACTGAGACTTGCTCCAAGCATAACGGATGACCATATTTGCTTCATTGAATTTAATCATTTTTTTAAAATACTGAGCACTAAGTTACAGTACACTAAACATCCCTAAAGTGCCACTGCCAGGTTGCTGCTGTTGGGCCCTTGAGCAGGGCCCTTAACCCTCATTGCTCAGACTGTAACTGTACTCTAAGTCTCTTTGGATAAAGCGTCTGCTAATTCTGAAAATGTAAATGTATCTCCTGGTCTTGTGTCCGAGTGTTTATAAATTAAAACTTTTTTTTGTACTTTACAGTTTGTTTTTCTGTCTCATCTATGCAGGCTGTGGCTGAGAAGATACACCGTGTTTTTGCTCCTAGTGCTTTTTTCAGTCTTCTCGACTGCTTATTCAATAGAGGGAGCGCACCAGAAGGTGAGATTATTGGTTTAAATTTTAAATATATATCAAGCTTACTTCACGTTAAGGCATGTGTGTTAAATTCGAAATTCTTTGTATTTCATTAAAATGTTAATCAATGACATCTTTGTGTTTTCCACGAGACGACGTCAATTTTCTTTTAGTTTTACAGTTTACTGGCGTGTGTTTGACAGTCTCTAAAGTAGAATAAGAATTGGAACAGAAAAAAGACAATGTCAAACACCCATAAATTATAAGTAAAATAAGATGATCCTTTTGAAGTGATCTCTTATGTATATATGAGTGTGTATGTATTTATAATGGATATCGATGTTTGTGTTGAAGATTTTATCGTGCACCTTATTCTATGTTCTTGTGCAATACTTGTACTGTAAATATTTAAATACTTTATCTTAGTTTATTTTTCCATTTCTTAGTTATTTTATTTTATATGATAAAAGTGAGTCTGATTCGTTTTATAACACACTAATAAATATTATCTAATGATTGGGATTTCCTCCACCTTGCAGTACGTACAGTACTTGGAGACGAAGTTCCTATGGTGTGCCTACTGGGTAGGCTTGGGGATTTTATCTTCAGTTGGCCTTGGAACAGGTCTTCACACTTTTCTGCTTTACCTGGTAAGAACGGCATTCTTCGACAAATCCACAACTGGACATAATACAACCCCAGTTAAAAAATATAGACAATATGGAAAGTGCAATGTTACACTCACATTGACTTGTATTATTGTGCAGACAGTATGAACCCAGAATATTTCTGGTTTATGGGGTCGGTAACTTGTGTAAATTCCAGCATTTCAGGCTTACAACGCATTCCAAAAAGTTTAAAAAAAAAAAAAACTATAATTAAAGTAATTATCTGTTCTTTGAATGTCAACAGATTGAGTTGATGTCAAGGCTGAGACTGAGGAGCAAAGATGTGACACTTTGTCAGCAAATGCATAAATTATGCTCCTCAAAGAATGATTGGCATCCCTCTACAGTGTATAATATCATTAAATGACTCGAGGAGTCTAGAGGAATTTCAACACACAAAGGGCAAAGGTTAAAGACTAAACTGAACACCTGTGATTTACTGTCATTTATCAGGAGGCGGTAGGGATGTAACGTTTCAGTAAGGAATCGATACGAACCGAATCATTTTGGGAATCGATTCACCGATGATTCTTTTCTAATAAATCGATTTTCACTTTAAACAGCAGGGGGAGCTGGCGAAAGATTGTTTAAATCCTCCTGATTATAATTACTATAGTAAAAATGTCATAGTATATACAACTACTAAAATAATTACAATAATTCGAATATAATAATAAAACAATTATACATACTACTAGAACTTATAATGAGTAATAAAATGGTGATAATAAAAATAATATATACTAACATATGTTATATATTATATATATATCTTCTTTTTTTTTCAGTTTCATGTTTTAAAAAAAATAGAAAAAAATGTATCGTGACTCATATCGCATTGTGAGTAGAGTGTATCGTTACATCTGTAGTAGGTGACGTGACCATATGGGTGAAGGATTACTTTGATATTACCTTATCAAGCATAAACAAACCTTAGAAATGGCTTACAGCTGTGTGGGAGGATCTATAGAGCGCACACGACCTTTCAGGTGCACACAGATGCTCACTCGGGTTCAAACCTGGGGAATTATGGGGTCAGGGTACTTGGAAAGCAACGTGAGACCTTTCCAGCTATTAGACTTGTTGCTTTGTCTTGCTGGAAGATACCATCAAATCCAGGGAAGGCGATCATGTATGGGTGTACGTGATCTGCAAGTATGGTCCACACCTTATATACTCAGAAACTTGACTTCTTTTTCATATTTGGGCTTTTAGAATAATTTGAATTCGATTTAAAAGTTAAGCTTCGTCTTGTCTGGTACCCTCGACAACTTGAGGTGTCGTGTCTTCACCCCTCTGGTTACGATCGAATGACTCGTGAATTTAACCAGAGAAGAAACTGTAACCAAAATATCACGGCTAAATCTGGAACTTGAACTTTCCTGATCTCACCCGTCAGCTTTTCCAAATATAGAGCTGGCATGGTACACCCCAGCTCGGAATGAATTAAACACTACTTACTTAGAACTACAATTCTCCCTCATTCTGAACTTTTATTAGACCGAACACTCATCACAGAACTGGGAATGAAATGTTTCCAGGGAGTGTTAAGACTCTCCGCTCTCACCAGCACATGTGCTTCCCACGGCTGCTTCACATGATGCCACGACCTACTCCTCTCCACTGACTCAGCCCTGTCAGACGCTACTCAGACCCACTGATTTCTGGTCAGATGTGATGAAGTCATCACGACAGAGCAATGACCCACGTGTGATTAGCGCATGGGCTCTTCTCTCTGACCCACAAGGATTAGAAACTTGCGGTGAGCCTTTCTACCCTCGTGTTATGACGTTTGAGAAATTGCATTGGAGTGTGTGCAAGGCCTTTGGGAAATGAATGCTGGATCTCAGTTTCAGATCAAGATGTCAGGCAGTTTAGAAGGTTCTTCAAGTGTATCATTCAATCCAAACAAATTATGGAGTTATAAGATGTAAAGCATGATGAGGGTGCTGTTATTGGAACGGCAGGACCCCAGTGCAAACCAGACTACATCCGTTTAAACCTCTTCTATTAGATTATTTACCCATATTCAATTATCCAGTCTGTTTCACTAGTACATTTACATTGTAAGCATTTGGGAGTTAAGGACCTTTCTCAGTGATCAGACAGTGGCAGTCTGACAGTGGTGAGGTTAGAACCACAACCTTTTGATTACTGGTCAAGTCCCTTAACCACTACACATTTCTCTCTGTGGGTTTACTCTGGGTGCTCCGGTTTCCTCTCACCGTCCAAAGACGTGCGAGTGAGATGAATTGGAGATAAAAATTGTACTTGACAATTAAAGACATGGCAGTTAAAGACTTCAACTGATTAATCTTGGGTAACATTACATTTCCTGTCATGAATGTTACCAAAATGTGTAAAACATGACATTTAAATCCTAATAAATAAATAGTTAATCTTGTTGGATCCAGTTACCCAGTAGTCTCTTCTTTTCACACACTGCTCTCTGTTATTCATTAGCTCTGTGATGCAGAATAACTCTAGTCTGGCTGGCATGCTGGCACATGTGGGACTCGAACCAGTGACCTTCTATTCACCAGTTTCCATATTTAACATGTGACATTTATTAGAATGTACCGGATCTGGCCGCATCCCAAATCAGCGTCATCATAAATGGGCGTCGATCGAGTTTCATGTTGCGACACGCCAACCATCACACACTGATGAGTCCAGTCCAGTGTATTTAATAAAGTGTGTTTAGGTACGTGTGAGTCATTTAACCCAAATCCTCTGAAGCTAAGATCAACACAGCTGTATTGTTTCTTCTTCGGTGACACCGCTCAACCGACATGTTGCTGTTTAGACTGCTGCCACGGCTGACGTTAATAATCTGCTAGCCCACCGGTGTGGACGTTGAGCTCCAGAGTCTGGACAGTTCTCCACGTATTGACCGTGTCCTGAAGAAGGATTTCATTTTTGATGGTGGTTCTACAGTGCCTCTAGTTGAAGCATGGGCACAATACTCTCCAGTGACTGGCTACTGTGTCTGCGAGGGCAGTGGTCCCCCACCACCAGTACCGCTCTGTGGGTCATTTATTACCGAGCCAGACAGAAAAAAGAAACAGAGATGGCTAATTATTGAATGTATTGGTTTCGCAATGACAACGCTGCATCCATTTCCAACAAACGGGTGTTTATTGTCTCATATCACCCCCAGGAGGAAACGGTGTCTCATTGCAGTGATTTTATTCTATTTAATCCTTCTGCCTCTGCTGGTCCGAGAAAGTATAAGAGAAAAAAAGTTAATGGAAGAGGAGGGTCGTGCACATGTTGGATGAGGAGTGATCAGCAATGAAGTGGTCCTCAGAAGTTGAAGACAAAAAAAAACATATATAGGGCCAGACGTAGCCTAGTTAGTGTACAGGCCTAGTAATCCGAAGGTTGCTGGTTCAAACCTCACCCCTGCCAGGCTGCTGCTGTTGGGCCCTTGAGCAAGACCCTTAACCCTAATTGCTCAGACTGTAACTTGTAAGTCGCTTTGGATAAAGGCATCTGCTAAATGCTGAAAATGTAAATATATAATTAATTTTATCCTCTAATAAAGTAATGTCTCCAGAGATGGATCACCACATGGAACATGATGTTCCATCTGCATCTGGTTATCACCCACTATTGTCGGGTTCCCACTCGATTTCAGTAAAGTGATTTGATTTAATTATCATCGTTATTGTGATATCACCGAAGACTTCCCCACCCTAGTGCATTTCCAGGTAAATGTGCAAGTAAAGGCTTTTTGAAACCAATAAATGCAATGCTGTGGTCATTATTGCCGATGTGTGATGTCACCCTCGGATTTTAGTACAGCCAGTCAGAGCGAGGTCATCATTTTCTGGAAAAAAAAAAAAGCTTCACTGTGAGTCGCATCATCATGAGATCAGTTCAGACTTGTGACTGGATCGAAAACTTTACCAACTCGACAAACTTTGGTCCTTCTTCCATGTTCTTAAATAGGTTGTTTTAAATTGTTAATGTACCCGTGTACTTGGACTATGTTTGGTTACGGAGTGCAAAATACATGTTATTCATTTACATTCTATACATTTAGCAGATACGCTTACAGTCCTGGGACAATATACAACCCGACGTCAGCAATCTGGCAGTGGTGCCATTCGAACCAGCCACTTTGTGATTAGCTTTATTTGGTAACCAGACCCCAAGTTTTCTCTTTGTAGGGTAGGATGGTTGACCCGTGTGAGCCAGAGGAAATGTGTCACCGTTTTTGCAATGCTCTTCATCCATGGCACTTTCTATATGGAGCGCCCCCCACCAGGATTCCCACCCAGCTGGCCGGACATCACCGGTTTATTACCGCAGGGCTTTTTTGTGGTCTCGGTTGATTGTTTAGTCTGCTGCTATGCTTGATTTTGTGAGCAATGCTTTTCCTTTTTGAAAGTACCATGCCATGTTCTTTATGACTCGCTCCTAGTTTAATGAAAGACAGTACAGAAAGCTTTTGTTGCTTTGGGTTCTGCTGATTGATTGGCTTAGTGGTTAAGGTACTGGGCTTGTAATCCAAAGGTTGCTGGTTCAAGCTTCTTCACCGCCAAGTTGGCACTGTTGGGCCCCTGAGCAAGGCCTTTAACCCTTTGGATAAAAGTGTCTGCTAAATGCTAATTTAAAATGTAATGTACACTGAAATAAATGTAAATGTTAATGTAGACCACTTAAACTGGAGTTAGTCATGGACCCACTTTCTAGATGGTCAAAAAAAGGAAATTGCCAAAGTACCTCGTCATCTGAAAAACAATAAATTTTATGAACTATGAATCTTCTATTTTAGATTATTAATCTGCACATGTTAAAGGGTTTCCTTGTTTATTTATTACTCTGTTCTCGTCTCCCGCAGGGCCCTCACATAGCCTCGGTCACTCTGGCTGCCTATGAGTGTGGCTCTGTGAACTTTCCCGAACCACCGTACCCGAGTCAGATCGTCTGTCCCGAGGAGGAGGCGCTTCAGGACAGCGTCTCGCTGTGGACCATCATGTCCAAGGTTCGCCTGGAGGCCTGCATGTGGGTAAGTGGATGATGTTAGACTTAAATGCTGTGGTAAGCAGTAATCAAATATACTTCATATACTTGAAATACATTCAAACTAGTAAAATAAATCAACACCAGTTGCTCTTCATTCGTTCTTTAGTATCACAGTTGTTCCACTGAGGGTGTTTGAGTGCAGTTGTGTGGTTACAGGGTGCTGGGACGGCTATCGGAGAACTCCCTCCATATTTCATGGCCCGTGCGGCTCGTCTCTCTGGGGCTGAACCGGATGACGAAGACTACGAGGAATTCGAAGAGATGCTGGAACAGGCCGAGAGTGCACAAGTAAGGAATTCCTTCATCATTACTCCAACGTCAGTAACACGTTCAGTTGCTGCTGACCTTCACGCTGCCAAGTAATCTGGGAATGAAATGCTTATTTGCAGAAAGTGAAATTCGACTATATTAGTTTAACAGCTAACTAAAATATTTATATGATAACAATTATATAATCATACATTCAGTGTTCTACTCATTTCATGGCACAACATGCTTGATTTAACAGAAAATCATGGATTTCACGGAGAAGAGGCACATTTAAAGGCGGCCATTATATGACACTGAATTGAATTGAATGGTTTTCAAAGACAAAAATACTCATCTGTGTTTCTCTATTATTTGTCTTTTTATACCAAGTTGTTCCTCTTTTGCACAATGGCCATTTATATAAAAGGTTTCAACCGGTAGCACTAAACATTTCTGCAGAGGGATGATAAAAAAAACATTCAACAAAAAAAACAGAACAATATAAATGAATGCAAAAATATAAATAGAAAAATATTAAGAAGGAAAAATGACCTAAACATAACACCATAAGATCATACCATAAATAACACAAGTGTTTGAAGTGGCATTAAGAACCAAGTAAATAAATATAATAAGTATTGTATTGTGAACCAGTCATGGTAGTGCTCATTTCATTCTGTGGATATTCTTCTGGCTGACTCGGCCCTCTGACGTGCCCGGGCTTCTCTGCTGACTATGTCATTTCATGATTGACATACATGGGATTTTTTTTAAACATCTTTCCTGTTGAAACAATAAAGCATTTTATCATGTAGTGAATCATGCAGATCTTATTCATCTTTTTTTAAGCTGATGCATGTGGAAACCGCTTCTAAAATAATAATAATTAATGCAGAGCCCCCAGCTATAAAAATGGAAATATAAAATATATCAAAATGATCAAATATTAACAAAGCTGATGGAAACATGATGCCTATATTATACAAGGACTCATGGGTGTTAAGCATACCAATAAAATCCAAATTTTATTTAAGATAAGAAAAACTGGATGATGTTGAGAGATCCTCCAACCTTTAAAGATGTTACAGGGGTTCCAGGGACTTGCTGTGTGGAGTTAGCATGTTCTCCTCATGTCTGTGGGTTTACTTTGGGTACTCCGCTTTCCTGCCACGGTTCAAAAGCCAGACTCAGTATTGTTCATGACTGTGTATGAGAACATTTTGTGAACTGATGAACCTTGTGTAATCAATAACTGCCGGTTCCTGTCATGATGTTAAAATCTTAATAAGCAAACTGACATTTATTTTTAAACTTTGCCGATTTTAACCCAAAAGCATCTGAAATCAGAGAACTAGGATTTCACCGGTTCACAGCTCATTACACGCCCAACTCTTTCTTTTTTTCAGCCTCGGAGGTGCTAATCCTGCTCCTCCTTCCACCCCCTGCAGAACCCAGCAGATTAGATCCTGTCAAGTCCTTGATAGATCTCAGTGTCTGTCATCAGACCTCAATGTTGTGGTTTACAGTTCCTGGTCACGTGAGCACTTCTTTGAAAAGCCCTCCCATTACTTCCAGTAAAAGTCTTCTGAGCAGCCGGTGACTCAGAAGGCGAGCTTCCTTTTAATTATGGGGCTGTTAGGAGGTCTGAGTGGACCTCTCAGTGCCCGCTGTCCTCACCAGCAGCGATTTAATTGGTTAGATGCTCAAAGCAAAATTCGGCATGGCAGCTGCTGGATCAGCAAAAAAATCCCTTGTTCACTGGCCTGGAATGGAACGCAGTCTTAAGAGTAAAGTAAATAGTGGCATCTGATGATCGCTTTCATTGCCGTGTGTGCTGTGAAACTGACTAATGTTATTTATTTTTGGACTGTTGCCTGCTTAAGCTTCATTGTTTGATCCTGTTCCATCATATTTTCTGCCAGATGTGTTTCTGCAAATCCAGTTTCCAAATTTAAGGGTTTAAAAAGCAATAATGTTGGAATCATTCTAACCAGCCGTCCTTTACTTATCCACCGAGGCGTGTGTGGGGATGTTTAAAATCTGGCAACTTAAATCCTCAAAAATGTCATCCTTAATCAAACACATTATCAAACTTTTTTTAAAAATATGATCTGGCCAAAAGTATTTGGACACCCCTTTTAAATAGTTAAAACCACCATCACTGTCTAATCCCAACAATGTTTTATAGCCCTGTGTGTGCCTTTAAATGAGCTTCAATACCTTTAGGGGAAACAATTCTTAATTCATACTCGTGCTTTTAGACTAGAATACCCAACAACCACACAGTCAAATGTCTTGGCCAATACAGTAGAGCACTACAGGTGCAATGAGCACTTTAATTAAGGAAACAATGGGAGTGTGTTTAGGGTTCACTACATGGCAGGAAACCTCAAATGTGTCCCAGAAGGGTGAGAAATTCTGTTCAACCATATTGTGACTATTTTAGACACAAATTTACCATCGGATGTGACGTAACCCACTACCGTCCTTAACAGGTGTTGATGCATCTGAGCGGGATTTCTGTACCACCTAGATTTATTATCCTATTTAAACAATTTTAATGATATGTGTTTGATGCTGATGAGTTTTGGTTTATTCTATTTTAATTTGTGTTTTCGTTTTTAGTCTTCTCATTTTGGTCAAACACACACCATGAACTGGAAAACTAGAGAA
>JAYDZG010000021.1:14384376-14397132 GCA_034509265.1 Microcambeva bendego
TTATTATGGTTATGTAACTTTTAGCTTTTGAAATCTTCTTTGGGGTGCTCCTGTTAGAGGTCACCACGGTCGATCGCATTGCTGATTTGGCTTATTATTATTATTATTATTATTATTATCATTATCATCATCATTATCATTACTTTGAATACTCTTCTTGACTGTACCACCCATATGACACAACATCAAAGCAGAATTTTGACTGTATGATATAAAATGGGGCTGTGAACCCCAAACATATCTGTTCAATTTGTGTGTGTGTTTTAAAAGTGCCATTGCAGGCTACCGGCCAGCACTTATTAGACCATTTTGTTGTATTTATTGCTTTTGCAGGCACTATTTCTAAGCTCATAATGTATTAAAAATCTGGCAACATAAAAAACACAATATTTCAGTTGTGCAAATGATTAATTTTAAATATCACTGTAGTATCTTTTCTTTGTAGGTTATTTTCTAGATGAACTGACCCTTCCTGACCGTCTGCAACTGGTTTTGTCTTTTGGTTCATGACTTGCTGAGTTCGCGGTTAAGTTTTTCCATCATTTTAACATAACAACGATGAAATGAGTGAAATGTTTCCTGGTGTGATCTACAGGGGGAGCCATGGTCCTAACTCTGAATCTCATGGCCTGTGAAGAAATCCACAGTGTGGCAGTACAGTTTAGTTACTGAATGTGAAGTGAAGGGCAACTAGTACTGAACCACTTTAGTGTCTGTTATTTAAACATATAAATCTATTTTTTATACAAATAAACACAAAAATCATTTTTTAATTGTGTGTTTTCTTGGATTTTTAATGTCAAGTTTTACCTTGTGGTTATATCCACTACAGAAACGGTAGCTAATCATCTAACATGATTCATCAATTCAGTTCAGTTTATTTTCTTAAACCACTTATCCTAATAAGGGGCTGTAGGGGTGCTGGAGTCTTTGGATTGTGGGAGGAAACCGAAGTACTCGGAGGAAACCCATGCAGACACAGAGAGAACATGCAAATTCTGCACAGAACGGACCTAGATCGCCCGACCCGGTATCAAACTCTGGACCTTCTCGCTTTGAGGCGACAGTGCCACCCAGTAAGCCACCGTGCCTCCCATTAATCAATTCATCAAGGCTAAATCGAACACAGTTATGGACACTGGACAAGGAAATGTAAAACCCACACAGAACATTTTAATATTTGAGAAATGCTGGATTAACCAGACTAAACAATGAGCAATTGGTAGTTGAATTTATTTTATTTTATTGCTTTTTTTAAAAAGATTTCTTGCTTTTAAAACAGCTATGACTTGCTACGACATGGATTCCACAAGAGTCCTGTAGTATATGCTGGTATACCTTCACCTGAGGTTTACTAGAAGATAAATGAGGCATCAAGATGTGACTCAAAACTCTTTAATCAACCACAGAATTGTTCATTTGATGAAAGTCTGCATCTGGAAAGGATCAAGTCAATATCCAAGCTTAATTCTGTTAAGATGCTGAGGTGCAGAAGAAGATCAGGTTTAAAATGTATCCTTTTCTTTTTTGTACACCTGATCAGCAGCTACAGGAAACACTGTTGGTGCTAGAGAGGGTTTCCTTATTTCTGGTATTCATTTCTTTGTAGCGTGAAAGTGTAAATGACTGGCTGGTTCTCCAATGTCATTTTGATAGTGATGAGTTGTCATGCTGTCAGTTACATGTTTACACAGATCGAAGATGCCTGGATACAGAACGACACACTGACTTGTTGTTTCTGTATCTGCTCACAGTAGGTGTTCTTTGTTTTACACTAATTTACATCAGTAGACATTATCTACAAGCTTTATCTATATTGCTTTTACTCCTGAATACAATATAAACAACAAATTATCATGAAGTTTGACCAGGAAAAAGAAATATAATTTATAAAGTGTGTCCCCTCTGGATTATGGGAGGTTGGTAGTGAGGGTTGATCTGGCAACTTTCTGATTAATTGTCAAGTACCATAACTACTAAGCTACCATTACAAATTCCATTAGTGCACTTTCAGTAGACGTTTATTTTTTTATTTTGGATTTCATGATTATGTCATTTGTATAAAATTGCTACATTGCCTCAACACGGTTTATGTCTTATTTGTTTCACAGTGTTCAGTTTGTGCAGTGTATAAGTTGGCAAGCCATCCGATTGGTTCTAACGCAGGCATTGACAGGAGCATCTGTACAACTGAATGTTTTCTCAGGAATCTGTGTTTATTAAATTCCAGATTAGGCTGCAGCTGCTGTTTGTTCGGACTGTATTTTCATTGTTTTTTTTCTCTGTCACACACTGAGTGCAATGTAAGCTTACTCACAAGTTCATAAAAGCGAATGAGAACTCTGTGGTGGTGCCACAGATGGTTTTTCAGTACAGTGTAGATTTTTAAGATTATCAAAGTACTTATAAATCAAATTGTACAAAATACTACAATCCCCCATATGTACAGTATAATACTGTATTCTGGCTGCTTTAATTATATAATATTTTTAATATTTCTATTCTTTAACGTTATGACAACAGTTCAGTATGACCGTGACTCTGGGCATAAAGAGAGATCCTTAAAACCATGATCCCTGACCTCTTTACTAAATACCTTAGATTGATTAAAAACCCTTCCCTGAGTAATCCTTCCTAAAAGGAACCAATCCTATACAAGACAATTGTTGTAATGAGTAATGTGGGCCTTAAATATTATTCAGTGCAGGCGAGTTTGCTGTGTCACATTATAGGAAAGCAATGCATATAGCTTGCTTTGAAATATGTGCATGTTAACATTGACTGTGCAAGTTTATTTTGCAACAATAGAAATATTTAGAGCAAATGTATGCTGAGTCACCTAAGCACCATCACACAGCAAGAATATCTTAAGATAAATGAACAGCTTTTCAGCAAATCAGGGACTAGACTGTAACATAGATTTGATACATGAATCAAAGAGCAGCGAACTTTCCTGCTCTTCTAGGATGTTAATTCTGAGTTTGTATTGATTTGTTTTCCAACTTTGCTTCATAAGGATCATAAATCATAGGATTTATGCTTATTGTAATTTGTTTGAGATTGTTTTTTGCATGATTCATGTTTTTAGAGTATCCAACCAGACTGGCGTCAATGCTTTGACTCAAATTTTGAAAACAAGAATAATATATGCAGAAGATCATTCCTATTTCAAATAGGAGTTTAGACAAAGACCTTTAGATCAGATACATGGCATAACCTCAAAAACTCCCTGTTCGTCGATGATGTATGTTCCAGTGTACGTATTTATGTTCATTGTATCCTAGGAACCTTGCTCTTACTTGCTTAAGTGTTGTTATGATTTATTTGGGATTATTTTGTCTAGACTGCTTGTCTTCTTGTACAATTGTTATATGACCATAACATCAAACTTGTATATTGTAAAAACAAACCAATGGGAACTGTGTTTATGTGCATTGTGTTGTAGGTTTCAACTCGCCCACACATTTTGAATATGTGCTTTGTAGTTATAGCTGTGGCTGCCTTTGTCTCAGTTGCCCACCTTAGAAAAATTGATTCTTCCAGAAAAAGGTGGAAGTTTGGCTATGGCTTTGGACATGAGTGTCACTTTCCCCACAAATAACTTCTGCCTAGATGTCTGGCGTAAGACTATGGAGCCAGACTAAGGATAACTAGACACAATAATTTTGGTTGTGGGTACCAAAGATGGAAGACAGTTGTGGTTGCAATAACTGCAGATCATGCAGAATCCTTACCAGTAAGCAACCCAAATTTGATGAGAACAGATCTTCTTGATACACTTTAGATGGCTTTGTTTTTGGTATTTTAATTACAGCATCACATTCTTTGCTTGCACAAATTTGGGTCTATCAGACAAGGTTTGATGAACTTAGTGTGGATAAACTCAACTTGATTGAACACCTTTGGGATAGGTTAGAATTTAAATGTGAACCAGGTTGTGTCAAACCAGTGACTTCTCAAAAGACTCTTCTTAATGGTAGCATGTTGTGTTGTTGAGAGGCATTCATGGCCTGCTGGTTAGAGAACTTGGCTTATGATCAGAAGGTGGCCGGTTGAATGCCCAGAGCTGACAGGTTATGACTGAAGTGCCCTTGAGCAAGGCACCCAACCCCTTACTGCTCCCCAGTGCAGTGGCTAGGGATGTTCACCAGGCACATGTGCTCACCGCCCCCTTGTGTTCACCAGTGTGTATGTGTCTGTTTTACTGCATGGATTGTGTTGAAATGCAGAGGACAGATTTCACTGCACAGTGATGAAAGGAGTATTGCAAATACAAATTTGTAGTACCTACTGTTTATATTACAAGTACACAAGTACATAAATAGTTGAATCTGAGAGTTTTGGCTTTTGAAACATGATTTGGTTCCCCCATTTCTAGACTTATTCCAGTACATGTTCAATACTAAGTCTAAATAAGAGTTCGGTGTTGCTCTGCCATTTTGCTTAAAGACTCATTTTTGTGTGGTCCACCATATGTGAATCTACTTGTGATTCTGTAAAAGCTTGTTATTGAGCCGTTTCCCTGTGCTTTCTGCTTCTGATTTTAACAAGGATTTAAAAGCTGGAAAATGTCAGCAACACAGATCTGTGTTCATTTTTACTTCAGGAAGAAGGTCAAAGTATGGATCATTTAGTCTGCTGTTTCTTGAAAAAGTTTACAAGGCGCTAGTTGGTCGGGGACTGAAATGACCACTGCACACTGATATGTTTTTATTGTATATAGTTTTTCTTTGTATATTCTGTCAAGATTTCCACAAGAGTCATCTCAACCTATAAATACTGGGTTCGGGTGCCTAGACACACCCAGTGACAGGTGTTTACCTGTGCCCAAAAGAAATGCAAAGAAACTTTGGTGAGATCTTCAACATCAACTCCACCTTTAGGATGAATTAGATATTAATTCCATAATCTTTTAGAAAACCATGGTCAGGTATACATAGCACATGACTTCAAGACCTAACCCACTATATAAAAAAGCATTAGGCAGCATCACATCTTGGACATTTCTGACATTTCTCTATAGAGACTTCATAGAAGTTGAGATGGTGGAGTGGACTCTAGGGACTGAGTTTGTTTTTTGCACATTCTTTACACATACCACTTGCTCCAGAGGGCTTATTAACTATCCGAGGAACAGGACCTCCTGCTCCACTGTCTTCACCAATAACATCTGTTGAAGCACAACTGTGTGATTTTTATTATGAAACGTTTAGTAAGATACTTTGTACAGATACAGAATGCCAACTGATGTTAGAAAAAAGCTGCTCTCTCAGTTAACTTAATAAAGATTTTTTACATCATAAAGAAAACAGCTACAAACAATCTTTTATTTAAATATATTTTTCTTTTATAGTAGTTAAGTAGGTACATCTGTAGAAGTCTTACAGAAGAATAAACCCATAGTTCTGTTGGATACATATACTGTCTTTTTTTAAAAACATCTCTTAAGTGACATGTTTTTGTGAAGTGCACCTGCTGGGAATTTTCTGCTGTTCTGTGGGAAAATGCTTTTATATTATGTCATGGTCCTTGAGGAATCTAAGAGTCATTAGTGTCTATTATATTACAGCCATTGGCTCTTTTAGCTCATTAAGGACAGGAAAGTTATTTAAGTCAAGGAACCCCGTGTTTCGGTCCAAATGCACTGAGTGATGAGTAAAAACACTAGAAGAACAAACCCAGTCTGGTTTATTATTTGTCATGACCTGCTGGAATGTAAAATAGAAAGAAATTTGAGATCACTGGAATTTTCTTTTGCAAGGGACTATTATGTATCAGCATTTGTAGTTTATTAGTTAAGAGACTTTTCAATCAAATGCAAGGTTGAGGTATTAAGCTTCATTGGTGGGCTCTTGAGCAAGGCTTCAACCCACATTGTTTGCAAGTGTTCCTATTATTCCATATACAGAATAAAGAATAAAAATAGAAAAAAAACATAAGGCATGGTTTTCATTAGCTTATTATGTGATTTAGGATGCTGCAATTTCCCCACTCTAATGTATCTAAATTGATTTTGTCATTCTTGTTGTCTCTGTGATAACTCAAAATTAAACAAATCTTAATTGTGGGTTTCATCATAACAGGAATAGCCCCTTGTCATAATACTTGGTCTGGGTATCACACAACTAAGGCCTGACTGAATTTTCAAGTGTTCCCTTGTGCATGCATGAGGTTCTCTGGATAGTCTGGTTTCCTCTTACCTATAAAAAGGGTGCATGACCCTGAATAGGATGAAGCAGTTGAATCAACATGAATGTCACACCTCTTTCCTTCCTGAACCTGATGCTTTATCATGCTTGACATTTAATGTATGGTGTATGTATGTGTCACTAAACCCTTACAGAATACTTCAGGAAAAGCTATTTGAGAAGTAAAATTCTAGGCTCATGAGAATATTTGATAAAAACAATATTGAATGATTATTCACTTTAAATTAATTTATTAAATATGTTGCCTCTTCACATGGTCAGATAATAAAATGGTGTGGACCATATGGCTCGTGCAGATAGCTGCATTTAATAAATAATAAAGTGCCAAATTTGAAGTCAGTAAGCTATTTAATGGTCATGCTGCCAGTGCTGCCAAATGAATGTAGCTAAAACAGTCACACTGAGCCCAAATACACAGGGACTTCCCAAATCTTCACGTATACTCCTCACAGACAACCTTACATGGGCTGTGCAAATGACGTCAGGTCGATTAAGCGAGATTTAAGCTATTGCTCTTGGCTGCATTCTGATGAGGACTTGAGTCTGCTGGAGTGGAAGCTGAAACAGCTGCTTCTCCTGCAACCAACAGTGTTTCGCACCGGTGCTCTGATATGCTGGCTGGACTCCCAGACCCCCACTCATATTGGACGCACATTGACAGTGCTGACCTCACCTGTTCTGACATCATGGGAGCGGCCGAAGTTGGCTGGAGTGATATAGATTAGTGTCTGGTTTGCACAGCTGTTGCACCACATATACACTGCCACACACAAAGCACTGTCACAACCTCGGTCAAACAGAACAGCTTTCGCTCAGATTTTTCACAAGCCATAATGCAGCATTGATCTTTATGAGTTTGCTTTGTAAGGTAAATGTACGTACGATATATATCCTAACTCTGAAAGTGCAGTACATGTTAGTTTGAATGCATGTATTTCATACACACATTAGTAAATGATGTAATCAATAAGTTATATAACAGTATTTAAATGGTACCAGATACAATACTTCAAAGTCTTCTAAGCAGAAGGCTATTATAGCTAAATCGATCACATATTAGTTACTCTAATGGCATTTGGTTTTTGTTCCTGCAAGCTCAGAGCAAGATGTCCTAATACTTTCGACCATAGAGTGCATTAAGTCTTGGGGGGCTGTATGCCTATCTAAGGGTTAATTGATGGGTGTGAGAAGCAGCTACCCTCCTACGTGCATTTTTTATTCATCCCCATGCCTCAGTGGTTAGACAGTGGGTTACCATGACATTTTCTTCCACTTAAGAAAAACAGTCCTTCCCTGCTCAGGCACGAGTCCCTCCCGTCAGTTCAGAGATTACTGACCCAGTTCAAGCATTCCTTTATTACAAAGACCCAGTTACTCATTTCTGATTGTAGATAAATAATATTATTTTGAGACACTCTCAAAGGTCGTATCATATTCCATGCATTAGAATAATTTGTTATTAATTAAACACATAATAAATGTCTACACATAGATAATATTAACACAACGAACAATAAAAAATAACTTTGCTATTGCTGAAACATGCCACGGCTAATCGCTCGAAGATTAGAAAGTTGGGCACAGGTTACTGTAACTTTTTTACAGAACTGCTATGCAAGCCTCAATACTGCACCTTTTGTGAAACTGCACACACAAAGGGGTTTTATTAAAAAGATTTTATTAAGACTAGACAGCCTAGAGATTAGGGTGCATAACTAGTAATCTGAAGGTCGCCGGTTGAAACCTCACCTTTGCCAGGTTGCTGCTGTTGGACCCTTGAGCAAGGCCCTTAACCCTCATTGCTCAGACTGTATACTGTAACTGTAAGTAACTTTGGCTATATGCATTTATTAAATGCTTAAAATGTAATTTTGAGAATAGAGATAGAGAGATTGTTTGGCATTAGCAATGTATAGCATGAAGTGGCATAATGAGGTTAGAAGTTACTGCCCAAATTCAATGGATATGTAATAACTGCTGCCCCAATTCATTATCTTTTAGTAATATGTATCATACAAGGAAATAGCATGTAACATAAACTTTTTATCTGTTTTTGCTTTTTCCACTTATTCGTCTGGTTTACCGGAGGAAAAGTTATTTCTCCTATTATATCTATACAATCTGCTTTCAATTTGTAAATCCGATATGTTCATCAAGGGAGTGCTTTAACTGGCAGAATTTATACTGTTCCTTTTAAAGACTCTATCATAGCTAAGTGGAGGCATTACATACTCTGTGCATGATGTAATACACTTCCCCCTGTAAAAGAAAACGTTCACTATTATATCCAGTTAAAGTCAAAGTTTTTTTTTTTAAAGGACATGAACAAATGCTTATACTTCGTAATGATAATAATCGTAATGAATTTCTTTAATAACTAATCATACTTATACCGATCAAGCATAACATCACAAACACCTTCGTTGGATCACTTTTGATGGACACTGAACAATACAGACCAGAAACACCCCACAAGAGCTGCACTTGTCATCTAGCCATCACAATTGTAAATTTCACTCAAATCCTTACATTTGCACATTGTCAGCATCAGCTTTGAGGATAAAAGGTTCAGTTGCTGCCTGATATATCCCTGTTAACCCTGGTTCTGATAGAAAGGTGTCAGAATACACAGTGCATCAAAGTTTGTTGTGCATGGGGCTACATAGAATAATGTTTATAATGGTCATAATGTTTTGCCGGATCGGTATAAGTTTTAATGTTAGTAAAAAATATACATTCACTGTTTTAGTTAATGCATGCTAGAGTTTTACATAGTTTATGTGGATTTAAGTATCAGTTCCCAAAGATGTTGCAATCTATGATGTCATACAGTGTGACATCTAACCTGTGAAGCTATGACGGATGATTCCAACATTTGTTTCTTCAGTGTGGATTTGCTTCAGTGATCTGAGTAAACTCCCCGTGTTCATTTGAATAATGGCCGTGTTGAAAGGATCCATCTTTTGCTATGGAATCAGTGGCACTGCATATACACCTTGTTTTCTTTGTTAAATATCTCAAGCAATGGCATGTCGTGAATGTCCGTTCTTTGTGAGTGCAATGGGGTTAACAGGTACAGCCAAAGTTAATTAGGTTATGGATCTATTTAAACTGGAAAACCCCAATCCTAAAGAGGCTCTCCTCCTAGAAATGGAAAGTTCTCACTGGTCACGTAGACTAACTGTAGTGTGACTAATAGATAGAACTTGAAGGGCTTGGTTCGAGTTTGGGTGTTTTAAAATCTTTGGTAAAGTAGTCTGTGTGTTCTGCTACAGCTATTAAAGACCCCAAATAATGAATAACAAAAACTTCCTTATTGTTTAGTCTAGCTATTTCTTTATTTACTTTACATTTACTTTAATGCCCGGTGCCATTAAAAAGCTGCTGAAGGATCATTAAAAATCTGACAGGTTGTTTAAAATCATTTATTTAAAAGCATGTAAATAGTTTTTTATTGCAAATAATAAAAAAAACAACTGTTGAATCTTAAAGTAACAAAAATACACTGACCAGGCATCACATTATGACCACTTATCTCTTCATCAATGCACCTGTTCATGGGCGGGATATATTAGACAGCAAGTGAACATTTTATTCTCCGAGTTAATGTTAGAAACAAAAAAATGGGTGTACAGATTTGTTCGAGTTAGACAAGGGCCAGATTGTGCTGTGGGGTGTTCCTGGTCTGCTGTGGTACACAAACATTGGTAAACCGGAGATGGAGTCAAGGGTGGCCAAGGTTCTCTGATGTACATTGGGGGGTTCAAAAGGCTTTGTTCTGATCCAGCAGACGAGCTCCTCTAGCTTAAATTGATGAAAACGTTAATGCTGGTTCTGATAGAAAGGTGTCAGAATACACAGTGCATCTTAGTTTGTTGTGTATACATCAGCAAAAGGGGACCAATGACTAATGACTCCTCACCGTCACCGGAGAGTGAAGACTTTAAAATTCCCCCTCATTGCATGTCTAAGATTTACAAGTTATTCCTAGATCAGTGGTTAAAGCTCTGATTCCCCCTACAGCACCCTGATCGGTCTCCAGTTCGAGGCGGGTGGATAGAATATCTTTTTTAATTAATTTAAATAAAAACATACTAAAACATGTAAAATGATTTGAAAATAACATGTTATAGATGCCAAATATAATGAGGTTTAGAGAACACTTGTTTATTAAAATCTGATTTTTCCTTGTTTTAATTAAAATATGAGACTGACTTTGACTTTGCTACAGTGTTGACTTAACTGGTTAAATATTTAACTGTGAATCCTTTCTGTGTCAGTAATTCTAAGCTCACCTCCTAACCCACAACTCCTGTTTGTGTTTCTTTAACCATGTAGAAATTGTATTTTTAAACAAGTACATTTTCCATAGTGACAGAAGTATTGTACATTCTTACATCGAGCACAGTGGTTGTACTTTGCAAATATTGTTAAAGAGGGATTATACTCTTGACAATTTCTTTAGTGTCAGCCATGAAACCATCACTAATAAACAGTTCTGGACACCCAGGTAGATTCACTTTCTTTGCTGCTGCTGTTTGTCTGCTGATTTTTTTTAAATCAAAGCATGCTTGTAGCTTTTCTCCGAGTGTACTGGGCCTCTCCTCTTTGCATTTCAGGGGCTGTTCTGTTTGCTGAGAACGCTGGAATGTGTAAGATTGCCACTGGATGCAATCCTTCATCTGGATTGTCAGCTCCTTTTGACATGTAAGGATTATCTGCGCCTTAAGATATGCCTTCTTTCATCCGACTGATCTATCCAAGACAAGACGAAGGTTTAGTTATGAACTGCTTGCTTCAGGTCCAGCCATTCCGCCGTCATTAAGTTCTAGACCCCTACGAAAAGTCTATTCTGTTTATATTCACCAACCTAGTTAAAACTTATAATCTCCTGAATAACATTTTCTATAGCACATCACCGTGGACCCTGCCCCCTGCTGCACCATCACAATACCCCTTTTGTGTTGTGTTCTTCCAATAACATTTGCATTTTGAAGTGAACTCTGTAAATGGGTACCTCAAGACCTGTGATGAATTGTCGTCCTGTCCAAGGTTTCCCGTCCGGTGTTTCGCAGTTGAAATGGACTTGATGCAACCTTGATTAAAATAAAGCAGTTGATAAATCTCTATAGTTTGTTGGGAAAGTAAGGCTTCTTGCTTGAGGTTTAAAATAATAAAATAATAAAAATGCAACAACTGGAAAGTTGTGAGAAGAGTCTGACAACACAGTAGGCTAAAATAGCAAAATAAGTGTGAGAAAAATGTGCAATACTTTATGTTAGCATGGGACGTTGAGGGAAAACCCCACATTTTTCTTAACATTGGTCAGATTGCTGGATTTGTGCATTTGTTTATTGCTTTTATGGCAGCAGTTTGAATTAGTCTCTCAAAAAATCTCAAAGGAACATATTCAAAATTCTTGTGGTCAGCAGAGACAGTGACAAATCAAAATAAATTAATGGTAATAGAATGTTTATATCATCTGTAAGCAATAAGTCACAAACTTTCCCACACAACTGTACTTGAAGAATTTTACCCTTGGTGTTTGTTATACAATGCTTTAACTCTTGTTTATTTACTCCTGTATGTGCAGAATACAGAAATGTATATAAATTTATCTTACCATTGTGAAGTCTCATAGTTCATTTCCATGTCCTTTGAAACAACTTAAACTTATTCCACTTGCTATTGGCATTCATATAAAATACATCCAACAGAATGGGTACACATAGTGCTTAAGGCTCAGTTATAAAACCTTAGCAATGATGGAAAAATGTGTGGTCTTTCAAGAAGACTACTATAGCAGTAATGAGGTTCAATATAATAGTAATCAACATGATTTTTAACAGAAAATATAGGAATATAATTCAACAGGAATATTATTGACTGTAGGCTTGTTTTCACTTCATTTCCTTTAGCTGAGGTCTTCAGCTGCTGATCACAGCTGCACTTAACTGTTGATATCTTTTTTCCAAAGCTTGCATCTGGACATTCAAGAAAGAATGTCAGGGGAGCAGAGTTAAAGGAAATTCAGAACTGAATTATTATCTGCACCATTGGAAGAAGCAACCAAGATGAGCCACCAACCTTATTGACCAGCGGTGGATTTTCACAGGAACCGATAAATGAGTCAGATTCTCTGGATTCCTTCACCACTTACACCGATACCTCAACAAGGGAGTAGGAGTAACTAAGTTATTTTCTTTGTTTCTATGCCAGAACAAGCATGTTTAAAATATGTATACCCCAACAACCTGACAAGAACAGTGTTACCAACTAGTTGAGGATTTATTTCTAAATAAACCATTAAATTCTGGAGACTGAAACATAAAGCCAGATCACTCTGAATGAATATAGCCCTTGATTTGTATTTCAGTATCATAATTTAAACAAAACAACATGTGTTAAGGGAGATAAAATATACATCCTTAATGGGGTGTATCTACTACATATCTGAGTCACTGCCATGATGTTCATTTATCTTGTTTAGTTTCATTCATCATGTACATTTCATCAGTGATTTGGAAAACATTGTACATGTCCAACA
>JAYDZG010000021.1:14405509-14419536 GCA_034509265.1 Microcambeva bendego
ATTTATATTTACATTTTGGTGTTCGCCTTTTCATCCTAAGTGACAGTACTGTGACAGTATGTCTGAGCAACTGAGGGTTAAGGGCTTTGCTCAAGAAGCTCAACCAGTGACCTTTTGATTACAGTATCATAACGGCTAGACGACAATGCCCCAGGAAAATTTAATTTCCTGTTCATCAACTTTTTTTATCGTGGTCAGGGTTGCAAGTCTGGTTTCACCAAAAAACATTAGGCACAAGGTAAGAATATCCTAACCAGAGCTCTAATCCATGACAGTACCCCCCACACATATCCAAAAGTGTCTGTGAAGACCCCTGGCCAGGCAATAACAACGCTATCCTTTGATCCCGGATCTCTGGGAGCTAGCAGTGCCACCCAAGCCTAATGATCTGGCACAAAGTGTGGTATGGTGAACAGCCAGCTCTGCTAAACAGGTTTTGAGACAGGACAGGTTCTGAGTGTCCATACCTTCGGAGAAAGCACGTAAAAATATCCAGTCCCATTTGCTCTGCAGATAAGCTTGCACTGATCTTTAGGGGAAACTCCGGAATATTTGGGCACCCACACCACAGAAGATCCGAGCCTGTTCGTTTTGAGGCTGATGTTATTGAAGGCCTCACACTGCTCCCCACGGAAACTTTTCCCTGCCAACATAAACAAGGCATCTGTACATTGTGGGCACATATTTAGCTAACCAGTGCCACAAAGATGCATGATCTTAAATGTATAGCTGAAAAGTTGAAAAGGAGAAGTTCATGTCTATGAGGTTTAAAACAAAGTCAATTTTACCTGAATGTTTACATGCCTCTAAATTGCAAGACCGGTACTTCACACGCAGGCCATGGCAGTATTTACCACCATTTTCTGGAAGTGGGTTGTTGCAATCTCTTTTGACCAGCTGGACTCCTCCTCCACATGTCCGAGAGCAAGCACCATATGCTCCCCACTTACCCCACTGTCCATCTACCTGTGGAAAAAACACAATATTAGGTCTTTCACATCATTGCAGGTGAGTGAAAGTCATTTTAAAGGTTTACCATCTTACATTTTGATGCATTGACAAATTCCAAGTTCATAAATATATGAATATGAATATATGCTAATAAATATACAATCCTATAGAGCTGGACAGTATCTGCTGCAATGTCTCTATGTTAAAGTTTTTGCAGATCAATCTGGATGTCTCTTTCTAAAACAGCCACTGTAGGTTTATTGGTGAAAGTTTGATTGCTGTTTTGCTCATATTGTGTATTACACTCCAGATGTTAAATGTGCACAGATTAGAGAGAATGAAAAGCCTGTGGGCGTCACTGTCATTCATGACCAATTATAAAAAAGACTTCTTCCAGATGTGCATTCCCATTATAAACATGTGTAGCTCCACATGAACATTATAGATTTGAAATATTTTATTCAAGTTCAAGAAACCACAGAATCTGAATAGTGTTGTTTACAGTCTGCATTCTTAGCTCACATTGGCTCAGTGGCTATTTTCCCAAGTCATCTTGTTATAATACAACACAAACCATTATAGACATTTATATAAAATATGAACATTAATAATGCGCACTCACCTTGGGTTTAGTACTGATGTCCTTGTTAGCACAAGAACCCATGTGGCATATTTTGTTGTTGCCACAGCTGGTGCCGTCAGCCCAGGGGAAGTGGCGAGTCTGACACACTAGATGCCCACCGGTCCTTCCTGTGCACCACAGCTTTGAACAAGCTTGCATGTAAGGGCACGGCTTAGAGCCAGATCCAAATGCCAACTCGCATTGGCGAAGGAGACTGTAAGTAAGTCCTGGAGGGTCCTCTGGTAGATCAAGTAGCTTCTGTGGTTTGTTCAGCAGACAGTCACCTTATAGAAACAGACCAGTAATGGATTAGCTTTAGTGTGAGATGAAGTTAGCATATTATAAATGTGTAGTTGAAGCCTGCAGCCATGTGCTTAAATTTTGACATGGAATTGATGTTCCTATTTATCCTAGTGATGTCCAACAGGCCTGAGATAAGACCTCTGTGCAGGCAAACAATGTCTTCAAGGACCTCCATGGACCACAGGGGCATAGTCCTGCTGGAACTGAGGGCTTTCTCAAAGTGTTCTATGATTTACTTCATATCATTGATTTTATTTACTTGTTAGCACAGGGTATGCCTGACTTACGAGGGTTATTTACATATGTGTAGGTGTGATGTGACATGCATGAAATCAAACAGATCCATAATTCTACTTAGCTAGTGTAAAATTAGGATGGATATATTTACCATGACCACTGTCCAGAAAATCTGTCACTATGGTGGCACTGCACACAGACCAGGGGCTGCTGCGATCAACCTGGATGAGGGTAGGGGACATCATGTGGTTGTCTTTCAGTTTCCCAAACTTTTCCTCACAAGCCTTGTTGTTGTCATGTGGCATATTGAGAACATGGCCTGAAAAGTTGATGTATTTATATATTTTTAAAAGCCAGCCATGTAATTTTTTTTCCATTTTTAAATATTTATTTAAATATCCATTTTTAATATATTGTACAGTGTTTTACATTAACAATACATATCCTTGCATGTTTTCCCTATTCTCCCAATCTGTATGTGTTCAAACCTTAGTTGCAGTTTCCCATACTGTTGCAATCCTCCAGGAGGACTGCATTAAGCTAATCCTTCCCTAAAAACTGTTTATTAATAAGATATCTTCATCCAAATTGCCTCGTGTGGCACCTACATTCAAATATCCAAACAAAAATACGGAATCTGCATTTCAATGCTAATAACGTCCTTTACACTGTTGAATGTAAATCACTGATCTCACCTAGTTCATGTGCGGTGGTGAAGGCGGAGGGAAGCCCATCATCTTCTATAACAGAACAGCTTCTCATGGGATCACACATGGTCCCAACATCAGCCATGCCCAGAGTGTCACAGGTCGTAGCCCCACACAAGTCCTGGAGGGATTTTTAAAACACCATAGCCAGTCAGCAAAAGAGAGAGTTGGTAAACATTTCAGTTAAATCTATCCTACCAGGATCACAAATGTAAACTTAATTAGGTTATACACTGACTGACTGAATTCAGATATGGCAATGGGTAATGGACTGAGAAACGAGGAATTTTATGATGTACTTGAACAATAAGATGTTCCCTCCTGCAGTGACCAATGGGTGGCAAAGAATTTCTATGAAAGTTCTAGTCAAAACACAGATGGTAAATGAATGAGTGAATGTGGTAGGGTAACTTATCCTTCTGTAACACAAGAACCAAAAGATTGTTAAGCTAATGCAGCAGTTATATCACATTGTTATATGAGTTCGTTATCATGAAAACTGAATTATCATGCAAGTCTTATGGGAACAGCCACATTCAGCTATTTTAATGTCACAAAGAGCTTCAAAGCTTCAAAAAAGGTTCCTTATTTACATTGTAACATACTTTAACTGCCATGTGTTTGGTCAAATTGATTTTATGCATCTCTTAGCAATTGTTATGGTAAGAAAGGGCATCCACCTGATTTGGGACATATTACATATTTCATGAATCACTTAAATCCTCATATTCCAAGACCTGAGATTTAAATCAAGTACCTGAAGAGCCAAAATGCCACCACAGCTTGGCTTAAGTGTTTCGCCTTTAGTCTTGAGTATTTATTTTACTAGCACTGTTAAAGTGGATTCTTTTCCACATCCTCTTACATCATTTTCATTCTTCGTGAAGTAAACCAAGTTCAGCTTGTGATGAAATAAAAAGCATCGTTTTATAGAAAGAGAATTCTTCTCAGTAATAAAGGAACATAAAAAAGAGGTATAAAATAATAAATCCTCTATAAACCATTTCACTGAATGTTAGCACACAATATACATTTAAAAACACTGGCTTATGTTTTACAAAAGTACAACAATCTACTTTGTAAGTACGTTGTGTTCGTTGTTTCTGATTGGATCAATGCCAGATGAAATTAAAATTGTTGCTATGACTGATTTCTATGTATTTGCACACAAATGGAAACGGGGTGGATCCAGAGAAAGTTTAAAGACTTAGTTCATTCATTTATATTTATTAACCTGTCAGTGAGTCCAGTGCAAAGCCTTTAATAATTAAAAAACAACTTGCTTTGGGTGGTTAATAAAAATCATTACCTTTTCTGTCACAATAAGGGCTAAATTACAGCTAATCCATCTTTTGTTTTTTTTTCCTATGCAGACAGACAAATACACACTAAAATCCACTGAAAACCAGATACAGAGATTGAACCTGGATTGCTGAAGCTGTATGCCACCAACATTAATTGTGCCTTCATGCCACCCTTCTTACCTGCTTGGTAAACAGAATCGCAGTGTCCCAGTACTTAGAGAGTTTGCCATTTGCCTTGTATAAGTCATGTTGCCATGTGCAGAAGTTTCTCAGGGTCAGAGCAGCATTGCTGGAGATTTTGGGTCCTTTCTCTGGCTTTTCGATCACCAGCATATCCACCACTACGATGTTGATGGGGTTCAGGATGCTGGGATGCCTGTACAGCTTGGCAGCAACAACCATGAGAGTCAGAAGGTAATGCCTCAGATCGTCCCCATGGAACTTAACCATGGAGTCATCAGCCACGACCAAGACTTCTACATACCTGGGGTGAGAGGCAAACCTTTTGGACCTGTCAGTGCTTTTCGGTGAATATTTGATTGCTATCTTTCCTCGCGCGTTTCCTACCGATTCTAGAACGTCGCTGTTGGTGCCAGTTGTGACTGCGCATCTGGAGGTGAAGTTCAGGTTAGTGATGGAGTTTCTCCGGCGGCGTATGAGGTGCGTCTTTAAGGCGTTTGATTGATATCCGTGTACCGAGTCATTCCCAAGTGGCTGAAAATCATACTCCATACCGTTAAATGAAAAAGCTCCGCGCAATCCTGCGCACAGACTGAGCGCTGCAGAGGATAAAGGATCCGAGTTCACGTCTCCAGAATAAAAGCACCTGCGCAAAGTGGTTTTCTGCGCATCGTCAGGTGCGACAAAAAGAGAGTCGGGGACGACATTCAAATAGAAGTCCTGTTTAAATGCGCTTATTTTAATAACACATTTTTGGTCGTGTCTGATTTCCCCGCAACGACTCGGAGCATGTTGCACAAGTGCGCAAAAATCGATTTCCATGCAGATGCACAAGTTGGTAAAAAGCAGCACATGACTAAGGACATGCACCCACCCGAAGAACATGGTTAATTCCTGCTGAAAGATCTTCCAAACATCACCACGCAGCAATATGTAAGCTTGTGCATTTAATTGCGTCGCTCATGTTTCAATTGCCTCAAGTAATCCATAGTTGCGCAGTTGTGCAGACACGTCATAACTCAAATTTTCTCTCGGGCAGCATGTGCAAAACTATATAAATTGAGACTGTGAGATTTTAGTAACTGCGCTGATTGGCTGCTGGAGGTCGCAGCCAGTTGTGGATCTGTGCGCTCCTTCATCACTGATGGAGCTGTAACGAGGCGTGGCTTCAGATAATAATGCACAATGTCTTACATTGTCACCCAAGTTCCTGTCTTCATGATGGACGCTTTATTAAGACAAATTATAAAGTTATAGATATAGAAAGATATATTACTGAAATAAAATGTAAAGTAAAATAGAGTAAAATATTTTAAACTTATTTTATAATAAATATAAGACCAGTAACCATGGGAACATGGGGTGTAGAATATTTTTGATGTCACTGATTTTGATGGCGTGAAAAAGTCCACTTAAACTGTACAAACAAATCTCCAAACGTACAGGGGCATAGAAAAAAGTATTCTGATTCTTAAATTTAATGTCATACAGAGTTTATATCAATGCATCATTTTGTCCAGTTCGATCACACAGTGAGCGGATGCATTGCGTCTGAAAAAGCGCACACCGCCACCTTGTGGATTTATTGTGCATTACATTCGAGCGAACTCCACATGTTCGAGAACGAATAAATAAATAAAGAAATCAAATGTTCTTGAAGAATTTTTTTTTAACATTAAACAAAAGTTTATACAGATGAGACATAAACTGCTATTACAACAATACAGGGGAAAATAATTGCAGGGGGTTAATTTATGTGTAACTTTAAATCGACTCATTTATATTATCTTACTTTAAAACCCAGTTATTTTCCCTCTTTATTCCGGTCAGGGTCGGGGTGGGTTTAATTCTGTCACGTCCCTGCATTGCCAGTTTATTGCAGCTCCACCTGAGTGACATATCCAGTAATTAAAACCCGTGCCAACCAACCCGAGTCTCTGGCAACCCCTCTCTTAGACTGTGCAGGAGGAAAGGTTTGGCATTGCTTTTTCTACTGGCCATTTTTCCAGTGATGTGAGGGGGAGGAGAGACCATTAGAGAGATTAAAAATAGCGTGTAATTCCTTTTTTTTCAATTGGAAGGCATAAATAGCGGCTCAGAGATGCACCAAGAGTAGCGCAGAGGCGCGTCGCATGTAGTATAAACACCCTTAGTGTCTTATATAGGTATATATGCAGGAATAGACAGGCTATGCAAACTCAAACATGCAGACCATGCTGTAAAGGCAAATATCAATGAAGGTATAAACTGAATAATCCAGACCCAAGATTGTGGCCAAATTATTACAGTCTAATCAACCGTTTTTAATTCTGATTTCCGTGGAAAAGTGGAATTCTGACCGGATAAAATGTGCTCCTCGTATTTCATTCTACTTTTAGTGTTTTGTTATTTCACACTAAGTATTTCTGATGGGTTCGAAGTTGAAGAAATAGTGCCCGTTTGTTTAACCGGACGCCCAGGAGCAGGACGAGTATCCAAGAGGAGCGAAGATCCTCCCAGTTTCCGTCTGTCTGCGTTTGGAAGGAATTTTACCCTAAATTTAAACCCGGACACCACATTTTTGTCCCCGACACTGAAAGTGTATCACATCAGGACGAAAGACGCATCGGATGCGTCCCAGAAACAGGTGCCAGATGGATACGAGTCTGTGTTTAAAAGTACAGAAGATGAAGATCTGCGAGGCTGTTTCTATACAGGGACTGTAGACTTTCGGGAGGACTCGGTTGTCTCGGTTAGTCTCTGTCACGGTATTCTGGGATCGTTCATTTCAGACGGTGAAGAGTACCGCATCGAGCCAGAGCGCATCAGAACGGGAACGACGCAAAGCGCCACTGACCGGCCGCACATCATCAAGAGAGTGCCCAGAAACTCCAGCAGGACATACGGGCTCGGTCCACTGGATGAGGCGAGTGTTCAGGAAGGGGAAAACGGTCCTATTAATCGAGAATCCTTCAGACAACGGAGATTTGTATCCACACCGAGATTTATCGAGACTCTGGTAGTGGCCGACTTTTCAATGTGGACCTTCTACAGAGAACAGACAAAGGTGAGTGGAATTACCCCCGAATGGTCAAATGTCATGCTTAAACTACTATGCTTTTATAGTAATCTAGCCACTTTGTTTCCACTGTGAAATGTCATAGCTGACAGTGTTATTTTTAACTTTCACTGTAATACCAGGAATTCTTTTACAGTTCTACTGATGAACTGATGGTGATTTGGCCACGTCATGTTCCTACCGTTAAACTTCACCTTTTTCCTGGTTATATGTCTATAATAGGCTTGTTAAACATTTATACATACATTTATTTGTATGAATAATTGCTTGCGTAAACTGTATACCAATGCTGAACAAAGAATGCTGTACCTCCATGCTCCCACTGACAACCAGGGTTATGGGTTTGTATGTCTGGAAGCATAAAGGACATTTGACCTTCTTCTTAAACTTCTTGTACTGTATTCAAATTTTATTACAAGCTTCCTGTTGTTAAAACTATAAAAAATATAAATTATTAAAATATCTTCAACATCTCAGTCAGTACAATTGATTAAATAATAATCTGGCAGGACTAATCATCCTTGGCAGGAGCACCAGCGGATTAAATGCTGATTGTAAGCCAGACCTTCATGTCGGTTTCCTTGTCCTTGGTTCCTTACCTCATAATTATAATGATGACCATTCTCATAGGCACAGTATAAAATATGTGTATTAAATAAATCTATTGTGAACAATATCTACGTTTAAATGTCCTGGTTATGTGTATACATGCTTTTGGTCCATACAGATTATTATGCTGTGGAAGTGTAACGTTGGTTTTCTTTCTCACAGCATTACGTCTTGACTTTGGTGTCAGTAGCTGCGCAGATTTACAAGCACCCCAGTATTAAGAATTCGCTCAGCATGGTGGTCGTGAAGATGCTGATTTTGGAGGATGAGAAGTTTGGGCCCACTATTTCCAGGAACGGGGGCTTGGCTCTGCGTAATTTCTGCTCCTGGCAGCAGCAGTTCAATCTAGGGAGTCAGAGGCACCCGGAACATTATGACACCGCCGTACTATTCACTCGAGAG
Organism: Microcambeva bendego; assembly: GCA_034509265.1. Lineage (NCBI taxonomy): Eukaryota > Metazoa > Chordata > Actinopteri > Siluriformes > Trichomycteridae > Microcambeva > Microcambeva bendego. Next base: position 14,413,883 of record JAYDZG010000021.1, read on the forward strand.
GTAAAATAGTTTGATCTACTTTATTAAAAGCCAGATCCTTCTGGTTACGCAGAGGTGCTCTGCTGCTACTGTGCCGGCTCTCTTCAAGGTGTAGAAACTCACATGAGTTTGATTTAAAAGCTGCACTTTATTCACTGGGATTTGAATCATGTGTGGCTTGGTCTTGTGGTGAACTGAGTGGAAAAGATTTAAGGCCGGTTGTTAGAGCTGAATAGAAATACCACACTTTTTACCTAATGATTTTGCACTGATGAGAAAAACATGATCTTTTAATGGAAATAGATGAGTTCTCTTTGCTCCTGTTTCTACTAGGACATTTGCGGTCACCAGAGTTGTGACACACTGGGCGTCGCTGATGTGGGGACCATGTGTGATCCTAAAAGGAGTTGCTCTGTCATTGAAGACAATGGACTCCAAGCAGCCTTGACAACAGCTCATGAATTAGGTGGGCAAGTTCTTAACTTGAACTCACTGTATCTTTGTTTGTATCTTTACATCAACTTGACCTACTATGACTTAAATAAAAATTTGCTTCATTTAGGGCATGTGATGAGTATGCCTCATGATGACTCCAAGAACTGTGAGAGTCTCTCTGGACATCTAGCCAAGCATCACGTTATGGCTTCTGTGTACATTGGTTATAATAAGATGTCTCCCTGGTCCCCCTGCAGTGCTTTCTACATCACTGAATTTTTTAACAATGGCCATGGTATGTACACCGGTCATGGCTCACAACTTAGTGTCAAGTGAATGACCAAATCACATATTCTTCATTTCAATGAATGTTACATATTTTATGAACCTTTATTTGGAAATGGAGCTTGTATTAGTATCATATAAATAAAATTATGTGAGGAAGTGGCTGTAAAAGGTTTTTCTCTAATTAATAGCTAAGTTATTTTGTAAACGACAAATGCAATTGAGTTTAGTTAGATGTTTGTTCCATTCACTGATGTGCAATAAAAATGTTTGTGGTTGACCACTTGAGCCACCAGTCGTAAAACGTTGGGAACAGCTAGTCCACTTTATTTATGAGGAGTTCCCTCTGATTTAAAGATCATATTATAGAAATCGAAATTCATTCGTGTAATTCTTTAGGTATATTGACTTTCCTTACTTGAAACATATTCCAGTCTACATATCTCCATAGTATGAATCTATTTTGTTTTCCTTTTTCACTACTTTAGTATTGTTGGGGGGTTGTGGGTCCAATTCTTTTCCAGCACATTCCTGCAGATCTTTTTAAATATCACTAAGGCGACATTTACTGTAGTCTCTCTGTTGATCCTTAACACAGGTGACTGTCTCCTGGATGCTTCTGAAAAGACGTTGCCCATCCCCAATGAGCTGCCTGGTATGACTTACAGCCTGGACGAGCAATGCAGGCAGGTCTTTGGAGAGAATTTCACGTACTGCAGAAATGCTTCGGCTGATGAGGTGTGCAGTCAACTGTGGTGTGAACAGAAGGGCCAGTCTCTGTGCGCCACCAACAATGGAAGTTTACCTTGGGCAGATGGTACGGAGTGCGCCCCTGAGAGGAAGTGCTCGAATGGAGTTTGCACTGCCTCTGAGGAGGTCATGAAACCAAAGGTAACCAAAGGATTTAAGCTATGACTGTCACTGTATGGTTAGAGACTGGAGCTATCTTCTTATTTTATGCACAGCTTGTGTTAATCTTCATCTTATGTCATTAGTGGACATATTGCCGGATGCTGTTGGCTTTATATATTTTAGCTTATGTTTCTTTGCAATGATTAGAATTATTCACCATCCAAATAATGACTAAACTTTCCATCTAGTGTTGGCCACACAGCAATATTGCTTCTTTTTTGTTCTATAATTGCATTCATTTTAAAGGTCTTAATAGGTCTTAATAATATTACATTAGTTTACAAAGCTTTTTCCCAGCATCATACACTTTGTCATACAATACAAAAATGATGTGCTGATACTTTTACATCATCATCATCAAAAAATACTTTTCTTAAAACTTATTTTAGGTTGAAATCATGTGGCACTAAATATAAGCTTTCTCAGACAAGACAAATTAAAACTCCCTCCACCCTCTTCCAAGTGAGGAAACTTTTTGTGTGAAGATCCTTTGTCAGGTGTAATTTGTATGTGATACTTTTATTCATTCACAAAAATCAATCTGTTCGGAAGTGTGTTTGTTTATACTGAATTAAATACTTGCTTACCTGTGCTTGACACAAGCAGTTTCAAAATTAATATTTACATGTATTTGTAGACCTATTTGTGTTTTATTGTGTCCACTTGTTTTTCTTTATGGAAAACTATTATTTCTCATCTCTGTGGCTGCAGGTGGTCATGGATGGTAATTGGGGAAAGTGGGGCCCGTGGAACCAGTGCTCCAGTTCCTGTGGAGGAGGAGTGATGTTTTCTTACAGAGAGTGTGATCAGCCAGCTCCTCAGAACGGAGGGAAGTATTGTGTGGGTCAGCGAGTGCAGTACCGCTCCTGCAATACTCAGGCGTGTGAAAACACTCATGGTAGGTACGCTTTAATCTAGAATTCTTTAGCAAAAACAAGTAAGGGGTCACCACTCGATTGATGATCTGTAGATTAAACCATGAACAAAATAGATGATTAGTGCTGGCTACATTATTTTGCTTTTCTTGGTGAACTAATTTGCATAGAAAATGATGCCGATTACAGGAAAAAGCTTCAGGGAAGAACAATGTGAAAAGTACACCAATCCTAATCACTTGGACATCTATGGAAAAGTCAAGCAGTGGATTCCAAAATATGCCGGTGTGTCACCACGAGACCGATGCAAACTTATCTGTAGAGCAAGAGGAAGCAGCGAATTCAGAGTGTTTGAAGCCAAGGTATATACAAAGCAGAATTTATTCTATTTGAACCACAGCAGTCTTGGTAAACGATTCAAACATGAGTATCACTTGACTGCAGGTGACTGATGGGACAACTTGCAGTCCAGATTCAACTTCAATCTGCGTACAAGGTCAGTGCATCAAGGCTGGCTGTGATCTTGAGATCGGCGCAAATCAGAAGATGGACAAGTGCGGCGTGTGTGGTGGGAATGGCCAAAGTTGTCGGAAGATCTCAGGCTCACACAATAAAATCATGTAAGTTTAATATACAATGGATCTTGAAAAAATGTCTGCTTTTGTATATGTTTGTTGTAAGCTTCTGAGTATTTTACAACTGTTGAAGCAATAATCAAACTCTTCTTATTATTTTAGCCAAGGATACAGTGATATCGTGACAATCCCTAAAGGTGCCACCAATGTTGACATAAAGCAGCGGAGCCAAAGAGTCCGAAAGCATGATGGAAACTACCTGGCAATCAAAAGAGAAAATGGTGAGTATTTACTGAACGGCAACTTCTCAGTGTCCACGGTCGAACAGGACATTCCGACTCGCGGTGCAGTTCTTAAGTACAGTGGCTCGACCAGCTCCTCAGAGAGGATCCAGAGTTTCGGCAAACTCCAAGAAGCCATCATCGTCCAACTGCTCTCTACAGCTGGAGAGGAAAGCCCACCCAAAATCAAATACACATTCTTTATCCCAAAAAATGTCTCTTTCAGTAGACCCAAAGGTAAGAAAACATCTATTCATCCCTTTGGTGTTCCCCAGTGGGTGCCCAGAGAGTGGTCTGAGTGTTCGAAAAGCTGTGGCTCAGGATGGTCGAGAAGAACTGTGGAGTGTAAGGATGATGCCGGCTTCTATTCAAACTACTGTGACAAAAAACTCAGACCCAGAGACATCAGGCCCTGCGCAGACCTGCCATGCCCAATGTGGCAAATAGGGCCTTGGTCCTCGTGTTCCCAAATGTGTAGCCACGGGGAACGCCGTCGCCGTGTGGACTGCATTGATTACACTGGGAAGGCTGTTGAAAAAGAAAAATGTGATCCCTTAAAGCAACCCAAGCCAGTGTTTGAAGAGTGTATGTACCAGGAGTGCTGAACAACCCCAAGGTTGTGTTAGGACTTGTCTGGACTTGCAGCTGTGGATAAGCAAGATGGCCAGATGTTCCCCGCATTTGTTTCATGTGTGCATCCTCAAACACATGTCCATTGTGCCAAAAAGGTGCAATACTAGTATAATATAGTGCAATAAAGTAGTATTTTGTGAAGACCTTGCCAAGAGAAGACCAAATTAAATGTAGCTGTGTTCCAAAGTTATGATTACTAGAAACTGTCCTCATCTCATCTCAGGACCAAAATTATTTATTTGTTGGTACATCTAATTCAACATGTTCTCAATCTTAATTATTTTCACAGTCATAAGCTGCCATTATTTACTAAAGCATCTATTATTTAATCTGTAACTTTGGTAAACCAAAGTTTGTGCTAATATTATGAACCCAAAAGTCTCCAAAAAGAATCAATTTAATCTCTAAACATTTTCATTTCCACAGTATTATGTGATCATTTGACCACAAGTATGTGGACTTCTTATCATAAGTGCCTTTAAGCTAACAGAGAACCAACACCCAAAAAAAGAAAAAGCTGGTAACCTTTTTATACTTCGGCCATGAATCTCCAGATTTGTGTTTTCCTGGATTGTAGGATGGGATAATATACTGACCTTTCTGACCTAGCTTTAAAGAAAAGCAGGAAGAACTTAGTACTAACTCTCCAGAGTGGCAAAGCCTTGGCTTGTGTATTGTGTGGTGAGAGCAATTTCTATTATATTCTATTATTATACTATATTTATAACCACTATTGTTTTCCTAATGGAGATCTACCTCAAGAGATATTTCATTTTTCATTTAACATGAAGCTGTAAAACAATCCTGTCCAGATTATTTATCTTCTGTGATTCTTTGTATTACTGTATGTGCATATTTAGGCAGATTTTCCTTCTAGACTTGTTCTGACTTTTAGTGCCACATATAATGAATTTTAATACAAGACATTTTAGAGCAGAATCATTGTGGGATGCTTTGCAAAAAGTAAAAGATGCAGATGAAAGTGCACCTAGTGCATCTTGATATAAGATGAGCATGATTTTTTTGGTAAACAGATTAAAGCCTTTGGCTTGTTATATAAAAAAAACATTGTATGGCCTTTTTACTTGTATATGGCATTTATCCACAAATACAGTAAAACTGGTAAGTCGTGTAGATTTTCTCTTCAGGGAACGACTGTGCGTTTTCTTATTTATTTTTTTAATGTTTATATATTTGTGAATGGACCCAAAATAAAAAGAAATCCGCTACATTATTGTGTGTCATTTATTACATATATAAAAAGCTATATAACATAAAAAGCTATTTTTTACTGTTGCTTCAGTAGCAACTTCAAAAAGGTAATAAAATGTAAATGAAAATATTCAGAATGTTCATCAGAACTGTACAATTGCTTTGTAAAATAGTTAAAATGAATTATTTAGCAGAATTAAGCTCGCCCTATTGATCCGGGCTTCCACAACAGTCCCAGTTTCTCATGCGGTCCATCTCTACTCGAGAACATGGTGTACCACTTTAAGTAGAGACTGGTTTAATTGGACATTGGATAATAGGATGGTATGATTTGGAGGGAATAGAGAAGTAGATCAGACAGGTATGAAGGAGCGAAGTTGTGGAATTTTGGGTTTTGAATTGAGACATATGACATGAAGCCAGTGATGTTAGAGTGTGTTGTGGTGTGAGCAAGCAAACAATTTTTG
>JAYDZG010000021.1:14430926-14445442 GCA_034509265.1 Microcambeva bendego
GATGGCTTATTATTATTATTATTATTATTATTATTATTATTATTATTATTATTATTAATAATAATAATAATAATAATAATTATTATTATTATTATTGTTATTATTATTATTATTATTATTATAATTATTATTATTATTATTAATATTATTGTTATTATTATTATTATTATTATTATTATTATTATTATTATTGTTTGGATTATTATTGTTGTTTGGATTATTATTACATTAATTATTAATAATACTAATAATTAATAATAAAAAATATGAATCACATTCTATATAAGATCTAAGTTGCATTGCTGCACAGGCATTTATCACTTTGGTGTTTTATTTCCCCAGAGTTTTCCAAACGAGTGTATCAGGGGGTCAGGGTGAAGCATACTGTCAAAGATCTGCTGGCAGAGAAGAGGTCACGGGAAACCACTGGACCACGCTACACTGTAAGTCATCAGTTTATTTTGCATGGCTATTAAGTTCAACCAAAATTTAGTCCACATCAGTTTTCCCATGAGCTTTCTTTAATTCTATTCATTTTGTCACTCTGTTCTTTTTATTGCACGCAAACAGTCAGTTAAAAACAGTTGGTATGGCTATCTGGTAACATTAAGCGTGGATTTGCCCTTTTATTTGTCCACTGGATTATGGTTTTATTCTAATGATTCATGGGTCTTTGGTCCCAGATATATGGCTTTCAGACTATCTCTTTCTCCTTTCCATGTGATAAAGTAAAGCCCATTAGCAAATACCAAAACATAAGCAGTACATGGCTGAAAGGAGCCCAGCAATCACATGTGCTTTCACAATGTACGCAGCAACAATAACCAACAATGGCGATGGTCACGAACTCCGTGCCGCAGCAAGTTGAGCTGCCGTTTTGGTCTGTGGTCGGCCTATGCAAAGTCAAAGCCTCGCACACCTGCCCAATAATGTTGTTCTTCGCGCAGACCACAGACAGGTCTGCCATTGTTGTCTCAGACAGAACAGAATAAGGCATTTAGACACATCTCTGCACCAACAACGCCGGCCTTTCATAGATAAGTCCTCTCTATTGTTTCTCACGAGAGCTGCTTCTGTTTGCTTTGCCATCTTAACCCTGCATGCATTCACGCAGTATAAGAAAAGGGGGCCTAAATACATGTACACAAAAAAAGCAGGCTACAGTGTGTTGTGCATGGCAGCACACGCATTCTGCATAGGCATGGAATCGTACCTGTCCACTGCTTTTGTGGCTTTGAGTCACAACACAGCGACTGCTGGAACTTTGCCAGAAACACTGTTTAAAAATGTCACAATATTAAATATGAAAGATGATTATCAGTGGATCGAATGCAGCTGCATGTCGAATGAAAAGTAACCAACTTTTATTTATGTGTCCAATTGTATGTGGATGTCTGACCATGGACATCTTATTCCAAAATCGGTATTATGAAAGGGTTGCCCTCAAATGCACCAAATCCTCTCCCTTTTCTGGAAATGTCTATTTGAGAAATTGAGCTTGTTTATTCATATCTTGAAATGAACTGTACTCAAAACTGATCAAGTTATATCTTGCGAAATCAGGATAGGGATTCTCAAAACTAACGCTACAAAGCTAAAAGCATAACCATTTGTGTTTATATAGCTGAAATTATAAACCAACTGTTGGCAATTGGTGTGGCTGGAACAACTGAATTCAGGTTCACATTTTGTTGATGTTCCAAGGAAATGTAACACATCTCATCTTTCAAGGAACAATTTTCTGTAAGCTATGCACAGTTTTCAGATATTTGCTAACTTAACATGAAAAAAAAAACAATAAAAAATGCAGCAAATATAACTTATTTTTTACCAATAATTAATAAGACCTATAAGACCAATATAGGAATTATGGGTGTCCAGACTTCGAAATAATCCTGCATCAGTTCACCATGTATCAACAAACTATATAATAACACCTTCCATTTCAGCACACAAAATAACAGAAGCACAAGTAGGTGCTAATCTTTGTAAAAGTACAAGGCGCGTCATTGTGGTCAGAGAAGTAAACAATACCTGAAAAGGCAAAAAAAGCCCCTCTATTGAGAAGAACCTGGATAAACTGAGGGCAACGTACACAAAAGGTACGAACACAAAAGTTTCAGCTGGCTTTAAATCTGGCCTTTTAACTCAAAAAGAGAAAGGCCATCTGCGAGCGTGAGCAAACGTTCAGGTCTAAACTTGACACAGTAAAGGAAGGCACTCGCCACACTTTCTTCCTAAAGAATAGCAACAATAGAAGGTCTCTTTTATATAATCCCGGCTAAATACCCAGCATGCGCATTAGGTTTTTCACAATTATAGAGTATAGCTAACTGAGCTACTATGGCAAAGGCAGACCATTGGGGATTTTTTCTTCCTTTTTATTTGCTGAGTACAAATACAACAAATGTTTTAGAGCACTATTTTAATGTCGTAGTTATTAATTTGTGCTGAAGATTAAAGCAGTTCAATCTTTCATTTATGTTACATGTTTCCAATAGCCGCTATTTTAAAGATAAGTTATAGTTTCATAATATTTCAATATTTCCTACCACATCAGTCATTAGTTTTATATCAAAGGACAATCTTGAACAGGAAAAGTCCTTCGGGCCAAATTAGAGGCTTATAATTTCGACAATTTACTTATGGATTTGTTATAATATAAATTATTCTACGTTTCCTAATAATGTTCATATAGCAATTATAGTGTAGCATTAGTAATTGATGATGTGGTGCATATTATTTTTTTAAGCTCAGTCTGCTTCAGGTGATCCGTGCGTGTTAGCAGTGGTGGATTCCACAACTGTTTGGAAAGCGAATTTGCATGTATATCCAGTCTTCTTCGACTAATATAATGTTTGGCTGCTAGTAATTGGTGTCTTCTCTTTGTGCACAAAGGCTTTGTACACAATGGTCGACAATGGCAAAAACAAAACAAAGCTTGGCGAACAACCATTCACTCCAGATACTGAAGAAAATCTGTTTTGCATTCACAGCCTATTCTGTGGCTCCGTCGCTATTGCTTCGATTTTCTTTGCTGTCTGGGAAGCTACAGAAGGTTCTCGTCCCAAACAGTCTGAGCTGTATCAGAGTACTGAATGATTCACGGATTAAAGAGAGCAGAATGTTAATTCATTTTATTGAGGTACAAGAGTCACTTTAAAGAGTTTCCCGATGGTTCCAGGGAACATTTTCAAGGTCAAAAACACATGCAAACTAGGATGGAATTAAAAACACTGGGATGAGGGCAAGAAGGTACAGACAACGACGAGCAAAGTGACTACATGGGACTAGCAAACTTTTTTTTACTGTATAAACTAAATAATACTGACAATAATACTAAGTTAGTTAAAATAGGTAATTAATTAGCAATGATTTGTAATGGTCCAATCTAAACATTATAACATTATAACTTATATAACTAATACTAAAGTCCAAACATAGCATATGTCTTATTTTACATGTTTTATATAATCCCAGTAGTGCTCTTTTAAAAGTGCTTTTATTTAGCTTATGTTTCACCAGTCCCAATAACAATGGTTTGCCAAAGTAACAAATAAAAGCATTTTTTATTATAAATCATATAATCAACGTATTGATTTAGAGTTTCAGAATTTCTTATTATTTTTCTTATTATTATGTCCAGCATCAAGTCAAGCTGACGAGGACTATGATGATCCCTGTTATGACCCCATGATTTAACAATATTCCAAAGAACATCTTGTGTTGTCACTTTATTTGCCTTTATAAGTCCACAACAGTCGAAACTTTTTTCAAGTAGTTCTTGCCACAATTGAAGGTTTGAGGTTGTGCAAAAAGTAGAAGCCTTCTTTTGGCCTCCAGTTTATACAAAATAGGAAGCAGACAGATCATTTTCATAACAATGCATCGAGTAGCGGAGTGCAAAAAACATCACAGTCAAATTTGGATAGGTCTCAAATATTAAAATTAAAACTCAACGTGGTTTCTTAATACTGTAGGATGTAAAAGAGTCTCGACAGAGCACCAAATGATCCACGCACTGATGCAGTGCAGTGACGTTGGAGGCTCTTTGATCACTAAAGACACCTTTTATGTCTGTAAACACCCCACACTGGCCTCGGGTATTGACAGCACAACTGGAAAAAGGCGCACAAGCATTAACGGCAATTGAAGCCTCACAATGTTGCTGGTCATCTGTCTAAACTGTAGGTGTTAACATTTAAACAAAGAATATTCTCGGTACATATTTAACTTTGCTTCTGGGGTACTCTCCATGGTGCTGGGTCCCATCAGGTGCAGGAAACATCCATGCTTAAACGTTTGAATGCTTTGTTCCATCAACAATAATAAAGTTGTCAGTGACGTGGCTTTGTGAAATTGATTGCAATTCTTAATGGTAAAAATGGTATGTGGATGCTAAACAATCACTGAATCTGTCTGGTCGGATGACGTCGCCTGACTACCTTGTTGGACCTCACATTTATTACCAAAGGAAGTTAACTTAATGACAACCCTCACACTGCTAAATAGGCCTTTAAAACTTGTGCTTTAAAGTTACTGATGTTAAAAATAAATCTTCCTTTCATTTGATGCACAAATTTAAAGGTTACTGAAATTCCTCCAGACCAAACCTGTGCGACAAAGAAAGGGCTTTTACAAAACTTTTGCCATAAAATTAAAAACATATATTTATTCTTGTAATTTATACACCTGTTTGCAGGAGTATTGACAAAACACTTGATCTCTCTAAGCAGGAGGAGTGCCGACACACTTTGGCCAGTTATCATCTCAAGACACTTTCACTTCTTACTTATTTTCACAGCTAATAAGATGATTGACATTTTTCAATAGTCAGTTTAAAATTTGGTTAATGTTGTAGGGACATGAATGCAAAGCTAATCTCTGTTTTGTGATTCATGTTAACAATGCAGTCGTTTACAAGTCAATATGTGTACAATTTCTTTTTTTGCAGAAGATAATGCTCTGTTTCTAAAAAGCCAAATTTCGTTCCATCTCAAGGGCCTGTCACCCTGCCGATTGTATGTGATGTATTGTGAGGGCCGAGTCGGATATGTGGGGGAGGGCTCGGCTAACCACTGCTGAGTCAACAGATGTCGTTTAGAGGGTTTTGTTCTTACATGAACTTGCTCTACTTAGTTTGGCCTCTGTGATGGACCTTTTGAGCAGAAATCATGCAGGCACTAGTGAAAAGTTACTTGTGTAAGAAATCCAAAATAAATTTCAAGCAACATATGTAGTTTCATTCGTACTGTAACTCTTTGCGACAGAACCTCATCTTTGGGTCCAAATTATTTCTTCAGCTTTAAGCTGTAGAGCCGTCCTTCTGAAATGCATCAGCTCAGGAGCAGAATTTTCCTACCCTGCCTTCAGTGATGCAGATGCAGAGTCGTAGATAGGTCACATGGGGAAGTCCTGTAATGGGCAAATGACATTCAAATTCTGGCCTCAAAATTTACTTGCCCTTCAGACAGGGCTATGCTCATATCAACTCTTTCATGTTTGTAATATGCAAATAACAGAGTTCCTCCTGGTGTCTTTTCACATGGCAAACTCCTTGGTAACGTGGTATCCATGGACCCTGGTCAGCTCTGTCAGGGTCTGACTTTAATATATCATGTTATGTCCACTCTGAGATCTTCTATACTGTAGTAACACTGTATAAAACTATAGTTTTCCATTTTATTCTGGTCAGAGGTGTTATATTTGCATGAAACTGAAAACAAAATATAACATAATCGCATATATCACATAGTCACATTCTGATCTTAGTTTTTCAAACACAATTGTTTAAGTCCACTGTAAATGTAGAATTTAATTCAAGTTCCATATTCTGCAGACATTTTTTTCAGTTTTACCACTGCTTTAATCTTGATTAGTCTCAGTAGGTCCACAGGGTGCAGTGCACACCATAGACAGGACACCAGTCCAACACTGGGCCTCGATACCAGCCTAAACATAGCCAGTCTGTCTGAATGTACATGACCTGACCAGCTCATAGCACCACTGAGGATTTGAACTCTGGATTTTTTAAGAGAACAAATTTAATTTAATTAAGTTTTTCATAGTGTAGCTACTGTGTTCATGGGGGACGAACTCAGGACTTCTTATTGTGAGGTGACAGTGCTTCCCACTACACCACTGTGCCACCTGAAATAATATTATCAAATAATTAAAATTACATCTATCACGTCTAATGTTCTTGTTATTAAGTGAAAAAACATTTAATGTAACTGAAATGTGAAGTGTATTTAAACACAGTAATAATAATAATTTAAAAAAACAAAAAACATAGTACCAATCATTCAGGTTGGCTAATTGCATCCCAAATATTGCAATCTGAAATAAACAGATTTAATTGCAAAATGTGTCATGAAATAATAATAATAATAATAATAATAATAATAATAATAATAATAATAATAATAATAATAATAATAATAACAAAGAGGAGGAATTGGTTCACTTAACCAGTTTACATTTCCATTCCAGCAAACATACCGTATTATCATTACAAAATGTGGCAATAGGGACAAACCAAAGGAAGGAGAAGGTGTACTTAGGGAGGAGAAGGGCAGCCGGTGAATAAGCTATTTCTTTCTATCCCCAAAGGCACCATTAAAGGCATAATAGCTAGCAAAACCACTATTCAAACTCAGGTAAGCAAACTGCTCCACCCAGGGTAGTTCGACCACAATGGCTGGGTTTTAAAGACCTCCACCTATTTCCCTGCAGTTTGTTTAAAACTGAGTTTGACCAAAGAAAGGCTGGATTCATTTCTAACAGTGTATTTAAACACCTAATGAGTAGTTCTTTGGAAGGCATTTGCTTTATAATTTAGACATACAGCTGTTTACCCACTTTGAATAGAAGCTTGCTGTTGAACAACATCTTTTTAAAATAATCCTAATTTTAGAGGGAACACTACACAATTGAATGGAATTGTTAACTAATGAACCTTATGTTCACGCAGATATATCACCAACTTGCTGCAAACAATGCTCAGATTTATAAATGTCAATCTATTAAGGGTGGCAAGGCGCTCAACCGGTAGCACTGTTGACTTACAGAAAGAAGATCATTGATTCGAGTCCCATGTGGAGCCATCAGGGTCCATTCTGTGTGGAGTTTTCTCCTACTGTTTGAAAAGAAAAGATTTAATAAGAACTGATGAATCTGTAAAGAGTAATTATACCTCTAAGAATCTGACTTACTGGCCAAGCATGTGGATCCGCTTAAGGAATTTGGTTTTGCTGATGGTTTCTCTCTAGTGTAAGTCCAATATTAGTATCAATAAAATGCACAAGAACATGTAAAACATGATGTAAAAATCCTAATAAATAAATATAATAGATTGAATTAAGCTCAGGTGGCATTCAATAATAAACTATCTGAAGAATAAAGGTTAAAATTCAGTATGCTATAGAAAAACCTTCTGATCCGTGTGTACTGTTTGTTTTTAGGGGGTTTCACCTCAGAGTTCATTTGTCCAAATGCCAGGTAAGTTCTGTTTATTATCAAATTTATAATAAATAATAAAAAGTGTGCAGTTGAATTAAATGAATAAAGCAATGAGTGTGTTCAAATCCACCCATTAGATGTAGCATCTTATGTAGTGCACTACATTTAAGCATCTTTTATTTCTTTCAATAAGATAAATACACTAAATTCCTGATTTTAGGATCCCATACACTTCAAGGATACTACAGCATGAGAAGACCCTTTTTTTCTGAAACTGAGCTTTGCCCAGCGAGCAAACAATTCTCTACTGACATCTACTCGTCAGGACTGACAGGGAAGTCTCTCGCGTGTGACACGACGTCCATGCCCGGCTACACGTCCCTCATAGACAGTTACTACCCAGAAACGTTTAACGAATATCGTAGTGCTGCCCACGCTGCAGGAGCTGGGACCATCTTCTCACCATCCACGTTGTCCACATTTCTGCCACCTTTCACCGGAGACACCTCCCACTTTGTTCTGGTAAGTGCATGAATCCTTAGAACTGACTACATGAAGGTATCATGTATTATGTTTTTGACATCAGGAACCGTCGAGTTGCATTATTGTGACCGGTTTTGAGGGCCCATTAAGGAAGTCTGTTTTGATTTGGGTATAAATCCATTCCTGCTCATTGTCTTTCCTGGGGTGGATTGGATCTTCCAGCAAGTCAATATGTCTGACATTGGTTGGGCGAGAATGACCAAGATTTCCGAGTACTACTTTGGCCCTTTAATTCCCCAGACTTGAACCCAACTCAGCTTCTGTGGGTCCACCTAAATCAGCATGTTCGCTCTATAGATGAACCTTCTTGCAGATGTGGGATGTACTGCGGTTGGCATGGTGCCAGAGACCGTAAGAACGAACCAGGACCTTACCGAGTCATCCCCAGCCCATCTACCGGCTGTCCATGCTGGACATGATCGTTCCTCTGGATATTAGCTGGTGCTCATAATGACGTAACTCAACAATGTATGTTTGAACAAGCAGCACACCACCAAAATAAATGGAAGGTCCTTGATTTGAGTCCCAGGTGGAGCCATCTGGGTCCATTCTGTGTGGACAAAATTTATACAATATATTATTTTTTATTTAATATATTAAAATATATAAGTTCAGAAATAAAAAAATGACATAAAATGTAGTGAAAAATGTAGTTTTGAAGGTGTGGCACCGCAGGTTAACTATCGCTTTAATAACAGATAAGATCATTCCACTTTTCTGTCAGGATTAAGTCACAGATATGATTCTGAGTTCTGTCTGTGTTTGTGTGTACAGAGGGATTCCTGGGAGCAAGCCGGAATGGAGGCAGCCGAGGGCTTGTGCGGGAATGGCCTGGCTCCAACACCTGCAGAGCCATCCAGCCCTAACCAGTACCGTTCCACCTCCAGAAATGCTGGCATTTCTTCCTCACAGCTCTATTCCCTGCACACCCTGGATGAGGTACCATATCCCACACCCTTCCAGCTCACCTCCGGCTTCCCGTGCCCTACATACAGCGAACCTGCAGCCAAACTCCCTGGGCTGCCCATAGAGGACCATGAGAGTGTAACGTCTGCCATGACAGACTCGCTGCCATGGGCCAAGGAGGATGCCCCCGGCGCCTGGTCACACTGTGATATAAGGAGGACTTTCTGATACAGAGCATCCAAGCTGAAAGGAGGGATGGTCTTGCTTAATAAAAACAAACCTAACACAGAACATATTTCATCTTTTACAAAACAAGAGCTTTATCCCGTTTTTCTGAATCATTTAGAGGAGTTTTTGGATTTCAGGTCGATTTTAATTATCTGCATTTATTCAACGCTGTTCGTGAATATGTGTGAATGCATCTTCTTACTGACATGATAAATGAAAACAAAAAAAGATTTTATTTAATATTTGTGTAAATACCTATTTTAAAGCTTTAAGGAGGGTTGATCTCGGATATTATTTGTATAATATCCATTTAGGGATGACTGCAAATTGTTTACTTTTAAATACTGATGTGCTGTATATTTATTTTACATATTTTATTTACCTTTAAAAAGAAAAAAATCAACCACTGTATCAAAGACATTTCAAGTTTTTCTATCCAAGTGTGTGAAGCTTCAAACATATTTGGTAGAGACCCTTTAAGAATGAGTGTCCAAGATCCACAATGATAAGTAAAATAAAATAAACACACTGCTTTGACTGGACTATAGCTTTTACAGCCTCAAAAGAAGAACCAACTCCATACAGTGTGAGCTATAAAATCTGACTTCTTGATTATCTTATTTATATATTTATTTATAAACTGTTTACATGTATAAAGTGGAAATCAGTTCAAGAAAACCTGAAACATGCAAATGTTAAATATATAAATCTCTTTCATAATGTTATTTTTATCTTCTATTTTACTGACATTTTGTAGCTTGGTTCCCTTTTCAGGACAAGAATAATTTGGCATGTATGTTTACTCACTAAATGTGTTTTAGACAATTGTATAACTATAGATTTAGATACTATGTATAACTTAATATGCATTTAAATGTAAAGCTGGGATTGTTGCAAGCGTGTGATTTTACATTGTACATGTTAAAAAATAAAGTAAAACACCAAGAAAAAATGTGTTTATATTTTAAAATACTTTCTTTTTTACCTGTTTTAAAACTTGTTTTGGAACTTTCTAAAAGTCTTAGTAAAAATATTTTTCCCATATTTTTCTTTCATTCGATTATTCTAACCTGCTGTTCAAGTTTCTTCTAAATTTTTAGAAGGGAGATGTTTCGTGGGATTTGATTTTTATTTATTATTTTTTTACTTTTTTTTCCTTGAATGAATGAGTAAAGTCTGTGGATAGTGTACATTTAGAAAAATAATTTTACATATTTGTGTGATTTGTGAATTCTCAATTGTTGGAGGCTGTTCTTTGTATGACTTCCACTGAAAAATAAACCCAGAGACACCAGATCATTACATTCCATAATATTACATTCCTTAATTCTAATATAACATTTGGTCCGATGTTCATTTTTTCATCTTTAAGAGTCATACATTTAATATCTGTGACACATCCACAGTCGAGTAAAGTTACAGTAGGAAATTAAGTTGGCTTTATTTTGATGATCTCCAAGTTTATATTAGTGAAATGAGAGGGATTGTTAAATGGAGATTTAAATCAAGATAAAAGATCCCATCCATTGGATTCATAATTTATATAATAAAATTAAAACAGTGCGATGGGAACTGGCATCAGCTTCATCTTAATGACATGGCAGAGGGTCGCTTTAAAGCAGGTTTTGCGCTCTGTAGTTCATTTGCGCTTTTACAGCTGTTACATTTCCAACCACATGGTGGCGATATGAGTAAAGAACGTATGTGAATTGAATAATGCCAAAAACTATTAAGCATCTACGTGAACATCGAGTTCTAAAATGACTGAAACAGGCTTAAGTGTGAACCAACCCATCTTATAAAAAACAAACTATTGGATTTGGACGATCATGATCATCAGTTGTTAATATTTCATTAAAATAAGTTTATTAGACGCATAATCTCCACTAAATATTTGTCATTTGACATCGTGATTATGACAATAAAACACTAACATACACTTCTTTTGTAACACTTTACTCAGAGATAATTTTAGGTAACTACTGAATTGTGGTAGTTAAGTTCAAGGTTTGTGGTGGTATTTTATTTCACTTTATGTAAATGGAGGCATCATGGTTTACAGCATTAAGTAAACCAGACGGCGCACCTTCAAGATTCCAGTGAGTTTGACTGATAGCAAGATGTTCTGGAATAAGGAGGAACTTAATATGGTTCTGTATTGCTCGAATCTTTAATGGTCCATCACTGGTTCTAATGATGCAGCAATAGCTGTGAACCAGAGCTCCCTATAAAACGCAATATGAACAGTGCTTAGAACAGTCTTAGAACAGTGCTTACATGTTCCCATTATTTCCCTATTGTGAAGGAATTATTAGTGAAGGTTCTCCCCAATTTCGGCTTTTTTATACAGCAGTTGAAAAAAACGTCGGATACTGCTTTAAAATAATCATTGGGTGGTTTTCTTTGCTTTCTTTAATAAATGAAATAAAGTTAAAAGAACAACGTGTTACTCTGCACATGAGAAAAGCTTTTTTTTTACTGTAAATCTGTTTAAAATATATTTTAAAGCATTACATTAAGAGATTTTGTGTCTTGGGCTGAATCTGCATATTTTAAAAGATTTTTTTTTACATACTAAAGATAATTTGATCCAGCACTATTGGATGGAGCACTAGATTCATGGGCATATTTTAATAAATAATGTCCAATTGAAAGAGGTACAAACATAATCTTCGTTCCATCATCACTTTTTGTTCCTATTAAAACGATTTAAATGCGTTGAAATGAGTGATGAGTGTATAGATTTTTATTTCAGGCAAATATGTGACCGGCATTATTAACAATTCATATGTTAACAGTAAATATGTTATTGACTAATAGTCCCATTACATTCTATCTATTTTTAAATATTCTTTTTTTAATTTTTCAAATCTTAAAATAATCTTAATTTGATTAAAAAACAATATTTATCTAATATACCTTGTATGACAGTGCAAGACATTGAAATGATCATGTAAAATCTAAAAGAAAATGTTTCGTGTTGAGTCATACAACTCGATTTTTATATAAAACAATGTTTAATTGATGTTTTTTGCAGTTTATATGAATTTATCTTAAATATCCACCTTTGTACAGTTGACTCTTGTTAAGTGTCAGAGAGCTTCCAGTGCACTGATGGCCAAAATGGCTGCCACCACATGCCACGCCCACCATGCCTACATTTCTGAAAAATGCTCTGCAATTAAGCTATAGAACATATTAATTAGGGATTATTTAAATGTTTCTACTTTGCTGGACTTTAGTAAAGTGTTGTGCGATGTTCAAAATGACATTTGGTGACTCCATCATATTTGGAAGTGCAAAGAGAGCCTCATAGCCAGTCTCTTGGCATCATTATAAAAAGGAGATTAAAATGTCAAAAATATATTTTAGTTTTTGCATCAAAGTGCGAAATAAAGGTATATTCTATTAAAGTGAGTGTTGTTTTATGCGTTCTGATAGCGAATATCGCAAAGAAATAAGTATTTTTGCGAAGTCTTTGAATATTCAAATTGAAAGTATCGCGCAATCAAATCATTGTCAAATCATTGAGTTCTTGGGGATTTAAATAGTAGGGATGAGGGCTGAAAAACTCAAACTAATGCTTCCCTGGCTATATTACTACATATTTGTATATAGTGAGAGTGTTGTAAGGGTGCTTGATTGAGACTTTGTTACATTTTTATGAATAATTCGTTCTAGCCCATATTACAGAGCCAAGAACAGGAACTTGGAGTGTTTGACTGGGTCTTGCTTCTCTTCACGCCAATAATGTCTGGTAGGTGAATCTTCTCCTGTCTTTTCTTTTCTTTTTCCTCTTAATGCTGGTGAACCTGAAAAACAAAGTAAGAAGAGAAAGAGAATTTATTAAT
This sequence comes from Microcambeva bendego, assembly GCA_034509265.1. NCBI lineage: Eukaryota > Metazoa > Chordata > Actinopteri > Siluriformes > Trichomycteridae > Microcambeva > Microcambeva bendego. The sequence continues at coordinate 14,443,916 of JAYDZG010000021.1, forward strand.
GATGAGCTGCGTTAATTAATTAAACAATTCAAACCTGGCAACAGGGTGCACCAGGACTCTGACCAACAGACTTATCCTTTCACTTACAATGTGGAAATAGATTTAAGAGGTACTTTTAAACTTTAAAAAACGATATTTTACAGTTTAAACTAGGATTTAATACACTTTTGATACTGATAACCAGGCAGCATGTGGTGTGAATGAGTGCTTTAGACGTTAATGCTTCTCGCACATTTTGTCTGTTATGTGGACTTTCATGATTTCAAACAGTAATACCTTAGTTTTAGACTTTTTAATATGCTTTACTTTTATTTTATTTTGGACCAACGATGTTTTTCTTCAGCTCTGCATTGTGGATGGTTCAAAATTATAACAGATCTCAGACTGATCAGGATCATTTCAACCCGAATGCAGATGATGTGTTGTGTCAGTAGAAGTCATATGAATACTTATATGAGAGATAGTGTGAGTGTGCGCCGAAACCTGTCGCAATCTTATCAGCATCAATGCCAGTGCGCTGCCTCTATCAGCTCCGCCATGGCGTGGCGTTGTTTTTAGCTTAGCAAGGAATCGCGTTCAAAACTTTTAAACACATTTTTAAGATATCAAGAAGACGCCCACTTGCCTAATATCAACATGACCAATTAAATAAAGACTTGCTCTTTCCAATTTCCATCAATCTGGTGCGTATGACATGTTCTGTCTGCTATAGGTTCATTTTACTGACTTTTCACTTTTACTGCGTTCTCGTTCTGAACTTTATTGTTCTGCTACCCAGATCTAAACATTGTAGCTGTGAAAATACATTGTTCGAGTCGATCCACGATATCTATTTGGTTTTGTGATCGTTCTTATGGATCCTAATTTGTACCCTGCACCACGTTACCTGGAGCTCAGACAACAAAGCAATTCCTGCACACAAAGCATTTTCGCTTCACTTTCAAATTCCCTCGTTTCGCCAAAAAACTGTCCAATCGGTACATTTTAACACCCTTTACACATTTAAAAGCGATAAAGCTTCTTACCTTTTTTGTTTTGATGAGATTAGTAGAAATCGCGACGCATTTCTCGCAGTACACGCCGGATTACACGTGGGATTTTGCGGCTGTTTGGTGGATGGGTGCAGCGCTTCCTCCCCTTACGCAAGCCGCTGCATTCCAGCCGGCTGCATTGCATTGGTCGGTTCAAGCAAAACCCCTGTTGCTGTTAAAACGTATATATTCTCCCCATCAAACTAATTTTTACGAAACTAACTTCAGTCCTTTGGCGTCCTAAACGAACTGAATGAAAGTAAACTGCATTTTTAATTCATTTGCACATTGTAATGCGCATTGACCGCCACCCTGCCACAATGGACCATTAAACGACTCTTGTAAACAAGCTTGTACTTTAGATGAGTTTAATATGTGTGTTAGATTGGTATGAGTTGGTGTAGATTTAACATATTCGTGGGATGATTTGGCATTTCGTGAGTAGAACATTTTATGGAATTCACTTTTATATGTGCTTTTTTTTTTACTTCATCCA
>JAYDZG010000021.1:14460907-14481291 GCA_034509265.1 Microcambeva bendego
AGTAAGGATCCCAGGTTTGGGGCACAGTTATTTTTGGTCACAGAGGTTTAGGGAGTCTGTTGACTAGTATTCTATTTTAGCCTCTGATGACTGCCTCAGAATAGTTTGACATGTTCTCCATGTCTGTGTTGGCTTTCTTTTAGTACTCCAGTATTCTTTTCCATCTTGCGAATAGCGAATAGCGAATAGCATTCCAGTTCATCTCAAATGAGTTAGGGTCAAAGGTGTGTGCCGGCTACAAGTGTCTCTGTGTCAAACTTGTCAAGCCTTGTCTGCAGCAGGAAAAAAGCCTCCCAGCTGGAAGAGAACAGGATTTATTTTTTATACCTCATTTTAGACACATTAGCAACAGGTCTGAAACACCTAAATGTAATAATTAGAAGGAGTGTCGATGCCAGTTCAGATTTATAGTGTGTCGTGTATGAGTAGATGATGTGAGTGTGTCCTCACTGCAGTGGGGGGCGCTGTTTTGGCTGTATGACCTCTCTTCCGACGTAGCAGTTCTTTGACAGGGTCTTTGACTCGGACGCCCTGATAAGGTTTTGCTGCAGCATGCTCTGACAGAGCTGTGGACATTGACAAAGACAACACATCAAGGTTAAAGGCTAAGCAACCAGACAAGTAGACATATTTTAACAGTCAATGAAACTCCATACATCACTTAATCTTGCGGTTAAACATGGGATCAGTGCACATCCAACCGTAATGTAATGGAGCTTCTGGTCAAAAACAGAAGTATTAAGACACCAAAAAAGATTTGCATCCTGCCATTTCTGCAGCCCCACATTAAATCACAACTCTTATTGAGTGACTACCATTGAATTCTACCATCATATTTAGTTACCAGAGGGCAACCCACAACAACCCCAAACCCAACCCTAACCCTATGTTATCACCATTTACAGCATTGCATTGTAGTGCATATGTAATCAAATCCTTGAGGACCTATAGCTACAGCAAGGATTATTCCAAGGTCACTTGGCAGGAATTGGTTTTGTTTATCTAAGGAGGTGTGATTGCTCTGTAATTTGTTAAAGAAAAGAAAAGAATACGATGAAAAGGACCTCTGTTCTTTATTATTTGTCTACAATACACTTTAAATCCCACTTTACCTACTAAGCATGACTTACATCCTTTTATAATCAGAATTGCGTAGTCATAAAGCAAATTATTTAACTGTGATAGTATTCTTGAAACACAACATCCTGCAAAGTCTCTCCCACCCCAATAAAAATACTGATTTATAAATATATGCATGCTTGTTCACAATGATATACTACAGCAGTTTGGGACATCTTTTCATGAATGCAAAGTCCAGCATAAATAAACTATTGAGTTGTTTTATTGTCATCAATAAATAAGTTATTTCATATGTTATTGTGTTTTATTCCTACAGGATGCGATTGGCGTTGTGGGTTTCATGCAACAATTAACATAGCAAAGTTGGAAGGAAACATCCAGCATTAAAAGAGAATTGTACCTCCTCCATGAAAGAAATGTTTCAGCCAATAAACACAAATACCTTTAAATATAAGGGCCAGAATTTAGAATGGTTAATATTACCTGTGTAACAAATTGTTTTTTGTAATACATATTTGTTTATGCCAATAAACACATGTATAATTATTAACTCTTTAATGAAATAAGATTAATCATGTTTATCGGGGCAAGAAGACGGACTTCTGTTCCATATATTATAATGTAAATTTTGCAACAGAGAACTGGCGGTGAACTTTGGTTTTCATGTTCTATGGGTATTTTCTCTCTGGGTAACAGCCAAGCAGCAAAATGATCCCTTATAACATACTGTCATTCCAATGATTTCCTTTAGGGAAACTATCAAACCTGTATTACCGGGGTAAATGATTGATTTTAATGAATCAGTGGAATGCGTAAAATCTTTCTTGCAGCAATAAGTGGCTCTTTCTTTGGTTGCTTCAATAAACAACTTTCTGGAAGAACTGTGCTGAAGACTTTTAAACGTGTCTGTGGAAATTCATGCATTTACTCAAATTAATCTTGATCTTACACCAGGATTTACTAAAAAGTGTTAATGGACTGAATATGGAAGCTTTGGATTACTGAGCCAACACCACCAAGTGCTATTTTTGCAAATTGTATAGGTATATATAATTTATTACAAATTGAAAATGGCAATGCCATGTCAACATCAATGCTGTTCTGAGAACAGCCCAGTCATTTTATCAGATGGCTTTCCTGAGTGTATTATCAGCAATAATCGTTAGTCGTTTAAGCTTTAATGTGGCAATTTTAAAGCAGAAGGTTTTCTTCCACCCTAACATCGCTTCTAAGCCCAAGGCAATGTAAAGTTTGCTCAACTGTGGACAGTGACACCTGTGTTTAAGCATCATCTGCCATGGCAGAGATGAGTTTTTATTTATGGTTCTTGGATCTAATCAACCATAAAGACAAAAGCACTTATGAATAGAAGCGCCAGTTAATATAGGAACCGGGTTTGTTTACCTACTTTCAACTATAAATTGACCAAGTTCCTTCCAAACAACTTTTGCTGTATATATAGAAGGTTATTTTCTTTTAGAAAAGCAGTACTGAAAGAAACTGCTTTCATAAATTATAATGAATTATTAGCTAACTTGCTAACATTATATATTGAGGAATTATGAAGTTCATTTAAACATCTTATTATATAGTGAGCTTTTAGAGGCTGGTTATATTAACTCACTCACTTTGATTGTCATACAACCAGGTACGTGATAGAACAAAATGCTGCTACTCCTATCTCGGTGTGTGTAATAAAATACAAAAGGTGTAAATAACTAAAAAATAATATTAGAATAACTGAGAAATAAATAAATAAACTAAGATATTTAAATATTTACAGTGTATTTAACTATATGCACAGATGGAAGTTCTGTCAGCAACTCATGAGTTCTAAGTTGTTTATTTACAATAATGATGATTTTACAGTCTTGTATGAGCTTGTGGTAGCCTCCTATCATTACATTAATACTAATTAACATCAAAATGTTGAGAATTCGTTGTTTAGTCGGGCTTATTAACCAAAAGTAACTGTCCCTGTTACGAGTTTTATATCTGCAAGTAGTAGAAGTATACAACATTTGAGATTTAATCTTGATATAGATAAAGACATATAAATAAACTTCAAATAATTAATTGTCATATTTATTGATGCAAAATCTCATTTGTTAATACATTTTTTTAATTTATTGTCTCTTTTTCCACAGCTTTATCATGGTCATGGTGAGGATAGGGAATAGTCATTGGGCAAAAGTAAAGTAAACACCTCGTTGTCTATTACCAAACCATTACAGGGCTGTTAGTTCATTATATTCATTAGTCGTTACATAGATTAATTGAGGAATTGAGATCATGTTTCATTGATTTGTTATTATGTAAAATAGTATTTAAGGTTTAGCCTATTTTTAAAAATATCATCCAAAGTTATTGAAATGTCCTAAATTCGTTTTAAATATGTCTTCAACATGTCTTCAACATGTTTTAATATAAAGATTATGACCTGAATGTACATTTTTGCTCCAGAAGCTGCACATGCAATTATGGCAGGATTGTAAGGGTTCGAAAAGAGGAAGGTTTGCAGCTGTGTGCTTTTTTTGGCAGGGGAAGGATAATTGTGATGTTTTGCATATTAAGGGCAAGCAGACATCCCCCCACAAGAGGACGGGCCTCCATGTAATTTTAAAACCATTTGATATTTCCAGCAAAAATGAGTTTTCCAAATCGTAAGCATCAGTATCAACAAAGTATCATACTGTAATCAAACTGTAAAACCTGTGCTAAGGTCACTTTAAATTTGTAAACACATTCACAATATTACTAAATAGCATTAATAATAATAATAATAATAATAATAATAATAATAATCCAACAAATAAAAAGGATGCTTAAATATTTAATAAAAATGCCTAAAATATAATACAGCACAATGGAAATCATCATCACAGCCTGTAAAACTATTTAAACAAAATGAAAACCTTCAATGTATAAAGCAAATACCGCTTTGAGCTCTATCGTCATCTGTCACGTATCATTTTATATTTCCACTTCAACACATAGGATGATATGACAACTGATCTGGATTTGCACTCAACAGAACAAAGGAAACACAGTTCTCTGAGAAACGCCGTACAGTCAATATTAATTTTATATTTTAAATGTAACTAAATTAAAAGAAAAGCCTTTCTCAAAGCACATAAGTAAAGACTGATGTCTTGTTTTGCCATATAGATCAGAAATGGTACTTACATTTTCCCATTTGCTTAAATTAAAGCTTTAATAATAAAGATGATCTTTTTCCACAAACAATGCACCAGTTTGTGCCAGATCTGAACATCGGTAGCTGGAGTGAGCTCTTATAAAATCACCAGCAATGAGGTTCCAAATGATGTCACCACAACAGACCACAAGTTTCCCCTTCATGTAAATGTTACCTCTTAACCTTTAAGGGTCTTAACATTCTTATCATTATATGATGTTAGTTTGTATATCAACTTGAAAAATGCATTTGAATTGTATATTAATATTTAAAGTCATTAATCAGAAAAGTTGGGATATTTTGTACAATTCTGAAAAAAAAATCCCTAATTCTGAGAAAAAAAGTCTTAAATGTGCCTAATTGTAAATTAATTGTCATTCAATGCAATCATTTAGGTCTTCGAAATTGAAAAATTTAAGTTGAAAAAGGCCAGAAACCACTAATACATGCGAGAGATTGTCAGATCTTTAAAAACTGCCATTCTACTGTGAAGGGTTATCAGTTTATCAGCTTACTTCAGATTGGGAAACTATTGTTGTTTAACACCATCACTTAATCAAGACACGCAACCTGAACCGCTGTCATGCAAAGTAAGCCATCAGTTCTGTGCCTGTAAAATCTCTAAGCACTGGATCATCACATTCAGACAGAAAGGTCATCAGTGTAAACCCTGAAGTGGTACCTGCATGGTTCTATATAATCCTGTTACAGAAAATGTACGGAGGATCATGGAACTGTGTGCTTTGTGAACTTTGAAATTTAATGGCAATTTGCCAAAAGGAATGAGCTAAATGACACATATGCAAAAATGTTAAAGCTGAGGATGTTATGACTCTGCAATTGCCAAAAGGCATTATGTGTGTATGTGTATGAAATGAATATATGTTCTGGTAGAGTATAAACATTAAGTTGTTGAGTATGTTCACGCAATTTAACATTTTTTTTTTTTAAACAAATTTCAGTAGTGATCGTATACAATCCAAGACCACACCAGCCAATTATATGCTATGCTTTTCCTGGACACAGTTAAAAGTATTATTAAGGTCAGGTTTCTTCTAAAAGATCTGAGTGTTCATTAATCTGTAACATCACAGCTATGGCAGACTTGTTTAATGCTATGTTTCAAAGTGGGTCTATGACTGAGGGCAATGAATTTCTGTTAGGAAATTCTCTTTTGGCTCAAGTTTTATGCCTTTTTATGTTGGTGTTGTTCACATTCAAAACCAATGATGTTCTGACATGTTTTGGATTAGTCCCCTTAGAGTAGATGACAACAGCAGACGTCAACAATAAATTATAATCCATTTAGTCTGAATTATCACTCAGACTGACAATCCATCCAAGGGTAAATAAATAGTTATAAACATCTCTGCATCTGCATATTGACTGTTGTTAAATGAAATGAAGTTATAAAAATCTGGTGCCTAAATGAGGTTTGTGAGAGTTTTCATATCCAGCTGAAACCAATGTGCAAGTCAATGTATCAATGTTAAAAAGGAAGCACCTGTTTAGGTTTTAGGGTTCATCGACCATCCAAAAACTTGAATTCACAATGTTTCCTGTATCACCCAGACAAACAAGGCACAACTCTGCTTCAGTAATGCAATAAAATACAGCATTCAATTCACATATTTTTCAATTCACTGACTTATGGTCAGAGGTTTTACATTATTTAGAATTAATATGAAGTCACAAAAGATTTGCATTAACAGTAAAGTAATTTATACTTACTGCAGGTTGTTGGTGTGTTGAAGCAAGCAGCACTCAACTGAAATACACCACAGCACATATCGGTTAATGCATTTGAAAGTCGTAATGCAAAGTACACAGGAGACCCAATGCAAAATGTCCGTTTCCACTGGTTTTGTTAATACATAAAAGCAGTTAATCATAAAAAAACAGTTTTACAAAATAAATAGCAAATTTTATACAGTATGGACAGAACTGGGATTTTTGAAAAACACAAATTTCAAAGTAATCTTTGATCAAATATCCTTATTTTGTAGGTTTTGATTCATAGAAAGCATTCAACCTATGCTATCTGCTGCTAAATGTACTACTGCTAAGTACTATGATGAATCAATAAAAGTACAGCCAACAACAACCAACCAAGAATGAAGAGGTTATTTGCAGGTACATGTCCATCCTATGGTGCAGACACTCTTTCCTAAAACACTTTCCCTACTTTTTGATAATTCTACGCCCAAAATGGGGTGCCGCCTAAAAACATTTTATTTTACACTAAAAAATATCTATTCATGAGATCTTGGTTTAAGTCTGTGTGATGCTACCAGCTGGCTTGGTGCATATACATAGTAGGAAGCCATGTGATGGATTGATTGAAGGTCCTGGGGATTCTGCCTGGTGTGACCTGACCAGAATAAAGTTGATAAAACATTCTCACCTGTATACGAGATGTGTTTACTGACAAGGGCTTTACTGACAAAGGTCAAGTACCTGATGCTCAACGTTCTGATATACAAGTTGTGCTGATTTATGACATTCCCTAAAATAAACATTGTTCCAATAGAACAAGGTCACTCTACCGCAAGCAGACTTTATCATTGTCACTTACTGACTCTGACCATCTGACAGGTCAGAGTGCTGGATCAATCCAATGGTCAGCCTAGGGGAGAGTGAAAATGAAAGTCTCTCACAGTCTTTCATCTCTACCTGTAGACCAAAAGAGTAAAGAGAATGGTTCACCTTTGCAAGTGCTCACATGTAAATGACCCACAGTGCAAGAGAGCTACATTCTACTATTAGCGCTCTGGAGACGACGACAGCAAACTCCACCTTCTCCAGCCTGAGGCTGCTTATCACCGTACTGGATTTTGGTAAACTGCTACTCCACCTTGTCCGACCCGAGGCTGACTCTCTATGAAAATGCTAAGCATTTGTGGATGCAACTTTAGTAATTGGTGATAAACCTTTTATGTTAAAAATTCATCAATGTACACTAACGATATTTAGACACCCCTTCTACACCACATAGTCTATGATCAATCAATCATATGCTCCTTTCCTGCCACTTGACTCTACCCTTGTGTATAGACCCTGGTCCAAAAAACATGGTTTAATATGGAGCTACTCTAGTTTTCAGAACACAGCACTGACCTCAACCCCACTGAGCTTTTCTGTGGTGGATTAGAAGCCAGAACGATGTTTTGGATGAACACCTTATAGAGTTCCCAAACAGTACATAAATCATAAGTAATATTCTCTGGGCAGGTCTATGGACCTCTGTTTTTGTGTACACAACACTCAAAAAAGGAGCATTTTGAAAATCTGCACACAAGAACAAACAGTATCGGCTCTGCTGTTGATATGCACACTGTCTGCAAGTCAGAATAGACAGTGTGGCATGTTAACACAACAAATTTGAGTCCCAAGGAAACACCCTTTCACAATTTCATGTTTAAACAAAAGTGCATCAGATCAAAACATTGTGCCAGTCAGCAGTCAACACATTACAAGCGGTGACATGTTAACATCCACCAAATACGACCTACTGTGGGTTCATAAAAATAATATAACAAAAGTATACAACAAACAATCCAACCATATAATCTTCACTGCATTCCATTTAATGTAAACCTACTTGTGTACTAACCTTGGAGTTGCATTTTATTGAGTTATGTATTTATGTATGTATGTATGTGTTGTGTGTTCCTGCATGAAATGCAACTTGCATCTTAGATCTTTGGGCACTATAGCATGCCCCGGCCTGCTCAACAAACAAACCTCCCAAATAATCGCCCTCTCTCTCACAAAGCTCAGTATCAATCAGCTAGTCAAGGCATATAAAGAAAAGCCCTAATACTGCCACAGGCTCTCTCTCTCTCAGGTACAGCCAAAGAAAATGAACACCTAATGCCCCGAGGCTTCTATTCACTCCAGTCCAACTTCATTTAACCTGTCAAAAGTTCAAGATGTACAAACACCTGTAAAAATATAACCATTTAATACAGAGCAAGAATATATAGGAATGAAGATTCATATGTACAATAATTCAAATATTAAAGAGCTCATTAAAATGTTATTTTAATACACCAATTATTTAATTATCCAAAGTTCATATTCATTTGTACACAATAATGACTACTAAAAGTTCAAATCAATATTAAATGGAATAATCCTGATCTTCAATTGCAGATTTGATGCCTTGGGTGTTGGGTGACTTTATGTCACTTGTTTGGTGGTTTGGTACCAACCCTATTTCTCTTGACCAAATGCCAGGGGTTTTCACTAGGGTTCAAGCCTAGAGGTTGGGCTGGTAATTAGAGGGTCTCGATCTGGTGGTCCTCAGTGGCCTCGGGTGTGTGACGGGGAACATTGTAGGAGCAGACTAGATTTAACATTGTGAGCAAAATCTTATTGGACTTGTTGGGCTCCAGGTTTTCAGCTGACCATTAGACAACCAGGTGTTCAGCCAGGCGGCATATTGAACTCATAAGTAAAGATGACCCTGCTCCAGTCTTCTGGGGTCTTTTGGCAAACATCAGATTGGTTCTTCTTAGTTTATCATTGCTCAAATGTTTTCTAGCTTTGCTTCTAGCTCTAGCTCTATCCCAGCTGCTATTCAGTTTTTGGTCGGTCACTTGATGGTTAAGGGGCAGTGGAATACATTGTTGAAGATTCATTCTTGACCTCTGTTGATCTGTAGCTTTGCTGTTCAGAATTTCTGCTTCTTGACAGTGTTGTTTTAAAGTATCGCCTTTGAAATTTTTATAATGGAAGCAATTTGACAACTGCTGAAAAAATAATTGGCATGGTTGTAACAAAATAATTGGCATAGTACAAACAGCGATGCATTTAAAATGAAAATACCGTGCAACGATGAACCACATGAACTGCACCACCAACACAAAAAAGTTCAGTAACTTGTACATCCATCAAGACAAATTACTACAGCTGACAGATGATATGAAATGTCTTCTCAGTTTAAGATTTTTCATATTGGAGAAAGTAAAACAGAGGCTGCTTCTGTACAAATTGTACTGATTTTTGAATGGAGAAGTATACAGGGACATGCATGACTGAAATGGATTTCACATTTTTGCTCAAGAAACAAAACTTGAGCAGATAGAAATTTCACAAAATGACTGAAAAAGAATCCTGGTTTCTAATGAACTTTGCTGATCAGACTTGAGGATTGTAAATCCATCAGATGGGCCAGTGTGACCTTGGGGAATTAAATCAAAATGAAATCACAATACAGAAAAGGTTATTCGTTTCTTACCATTGCTGTCTTGTAGTGGACATGGGCAAACTGCTATTTTCTTTGTGAAAGCTTACAATTTATACATTTTAAAATGTCACAACACATCAAAGTTAGAAACAAGTTTCTCTTTAAAGGGACAAATATAAAACCTTGAATATATATTTTCCACACATTAAATGTATATAGCTTTTGAAATAGTCATCAAGTATGTTTTAATGTTTGTAATATAGAAGGAAGCTGTCCTACAATACCAAGAAAACCTACTGGGCCAATAACTCAATAATTATAGCTTTTCTGGGGTGATGACAAAGGTGCCTTTTGGCCAAACACATTGATGGAGGCACTTTTCTCATATGAAGAAAATGGATTTGTAGAAAAGAAATATTAGCTATTCTGATGCCCTAAATGCTTAGATAATGAGCATGAAGGCTCATGTAAATACTGATATGGTTCTTACAACCTCATCCTTTAGTATATGTGGTAGTAAGTGCTGAATTAATCATGCAAAGATTAGGAACATCACGCCTTGGCTCTGAAAATCATCATCACTTAAAACCATTATGCGCCACACCTTCCATTGTGGAGAACATCATAGTCTCCAAACAGACACGTTATTAATCTCTCAAACCACTGTTCTTATCTCTGTTGTTATCAAACTGCTGTGCTTGATGCCCCCTTCTGGCAAGTGCTAGAAGCTGCTGTGTAATTCTTCTGAGTAACATCATCCTAAAACGTGCTTTATCATAGCCTAGGTACATTTTATGATTAAGTTTATGTTCATTTATAGTCTTCCATCTACCTCCCTGGTGTTATTCTCATCGATTTATTGCACCAATATTATGTTAAGGCATCGTGTCGTGGGTGGGGTGTTCCTTGGTAAAACATGAGTGGAAATGAATGACAGCGGCGTGATTTTACAACATCCCAACCAGCCATCTGGCCAGCCAAAACCACACCCTAAACTGGCATCTCATCACTAAAATCAACATTCTAACTACAGTTTGCACTGTCGACACAAAAGCTGGTTATTTTGATAGGACACATTAGTCAGAGCATATGGACATCCCTCCTTATTACTGAGTTACATCAAATCAATTATTTAAATCCAATCTGCGTCAAAGTTTTCTGTTTTAGCAAGACTGCATCTTTGTGAACTAAGCCAGGTCCATAAAGACAGGTTTTGGCAAGTTTTATGTAGATAAACATCAGAGTTCTGACCTTAACATGAATGAAAACCTTAAGGATGAATTGAATGTTGATTGTAAGCAACATCAGTGACCCCACAAATAACCATTTAATGGATGGGAATGAGAATTTAATTCCTGAGACATTTTCCAAAAACACAAAACCCAGAAGAGTGAGGCTGTTTGGAATAACATGTCTGAAACATGTCACACATTATTTTGGTCATGATGGTCACTGCACACAAAAAGTTTGGGAACCCTGGTTTATGCCACAATCTTAATAATATAATCTGTTTGTCTCAGCAAAATTTCTCAAGCTCTGCAATCTGCAATGATCTGAAGGCTCTGAAGAGAATATTCTCTGATCTCATCGTCCTGTATTTGTTCCATACACATTAATTTCTTCCCTGAATTACCAATGCTTATATAGGAAGAACATTGTCACAGCATGACGATGCCTCCACTATGCTTTTCTGTGGATGGTTTCAGGCTGAAAAAAAAGTATTGGAGTTTTGCCCTCTACAGCATTTTGTAGCTACACTTTGGGGTTATTTTCCTTTTGGCAAACACTAAATGGAATCTCATTCAATCTTCCATACGGCTTATCTTTATGAAGTGTCTGGACAATGCTTATACAGGGAAGTTCCCCCCGCGGAGCTGAGGATCTCTCCGGCTCCTTTAGCTTTACCTTTGGCCTTCTGTTGTCCTTTATACCTAGTTCCGAGTTTCAGTCGAAGACCCCCTCTAGACAAAGATTTATAATTATGAATGTAATGGTTCTACATGCTCTGATTTATACTTCTCAAGAACTATCCCAGACAATTTTAAAGACAATTGTAATTTTTTATCTTTGTGGATCATTGATCCAACCATTTACAAAAATATATGATATATATATATATATATCCATTTAACCATTGGCTTCATCTTCTACCAATGCGAACCGTTTGTGTTTGGAAAAAAGTTTCCAATCGACCTTTATGCAGTACACTGGGCAAAACACATGAATGTCTTATTCCAGACAGGCTGGCATGAAGACAGAATATTAAATTAAAGAGAAACCTTACCACAGGGTTAAGAAATGGTTCAAACATTTACAGGCATTTTGAATGAGAAGTAAAACAGACTTCCTCTTTCTGTATATAAAAAAAACGGTTGGCACCACTGCTGGGGATTTTTTAAGCTTATCTGGGTTAAACAATAGCATTAAACTTGAGCATGTCTGTCACCCTTGTGCAGTTCCCAGACCTGCTTTTTTCCATGGAAAGCTTTTGATATTGCTTAATGGTTTCCCAGTAAACATTCACCAGACTGTGGTACTTTAAAATTAATCAGCATGTTTAGGCGTACTTGATAATGATAAAATACTACTCGCAATGATGGAGTACATATTAACAAAAAGTTAACAATTGCTTACAGTTATCAGATTTCCGGATCAGATATCACATGGAAGGCGCTGCGGTGTCACCCTGTGCTTTGGTATAGTTCTAGTATTGCTTGGTCACGTCTGTACTTGCAGGTCTTGCTTAATTTCATCAGCTCCGTCTTCAGCATGTGAAAGTGCTTGCTTTATTAGGGTTTAAATCTGTCGAGGTACTTATTCTGTCAACAACACCTCATGAAAAACGCACTGCTAGTGTTATCTACGACTGTCCAAGAGTTTGATAAAAAGGCTCCCTGGACACTCACTGTGCTGTTTTTTAATTATCTCGCTGACCCGTTCAAACACTGAGGTCAACAAGTAAACATGCGCCTTGTTTTTTCCTGTTTGACTTTCTTGGATTGCGATGACCTGCCATGAACCGCACATGAAGCAATACTAAACACTAAAATAAATCCATTTGTTTGGTAAAGTGCATCGAACAGATTTAAGAATTTACGAGAAATCTTAGTCCATAACATATATGATAATTGTTCTCAAAACCACTAATATCCTCCACATGTTTTATGGTTTTATCGTGTTAACATATCAGTTTTCATGCATTTTAACACTAAATTATTAAGACCAATATAATTTACTAATTTTGTAACATGAACATTAATGCAAAATCAACTAAATTTTCTACTTAAACCCAAAGAAAACAAATGTACGTAGATATGGGTGTAACATGGGTACAGTGATATGAGCCGGTCTGTGGTAAGTGCCATAATAATGTAATAAAGATCTCTAAAGTGTTTTTAGTTGAAAGAAAACCTCATGCTGTCATGTATAGTACTTAGCAGTACTTAGCAGTACTTATGGTACGAGTGACAAGGTGTCACTGCATATGTAACATTTTTTGTCCGTGAGTATTTAAGCAAGATAATTCCAGGCCTCATTCTGCACAAAAGTGTTACTCTGTAGACTCAGAGCACATGTGCTGGACTTTCCTGCCTGTACTCCAAATCTGCAGACAACACTGACTATAGACTGCTCGATGTCCATGTCTCATATCAAGAAATAATTGGCAAATGACATGTACAGTACCGGTTCTTTTGTCCTGCACCAAGTGTGTTCACATGACGCTCAGTATGACATGAGAAGAGTTCAACAATCTCCACTATCCCTCCGTCTGCTTGTGCGGGCACCATTGATCACCCAGCAGAGCCAAAAAATGTTCATATGAAAGATAATGTAGCACAGCCATGAGTAGCCATGCCTCATTTTGAATTTTCATAATCCAGACATCACATTTCTGATAAGAAATGTTGATCAGTGAAAGTTAAAAAGAGTGAAATTCTTTTCTTTTACGGATTTGGTCGAATTACCAAAATACAGCTTCTTGGTTATGTTTTTGTTTTTAGCAATAAGGCATCTTAAGGAGTCTTGTGAGTTTTCTTTAATAATGACACTGCTTAATGGTGCCAATTACTGAAGGTTTTACACAAATACAATCTAAAATAAATAACTACAATGCAAAATCATTTAGAGCACACTGTAGGCTTTGCAGTACTCACACATTTCTAAGTGATGGGGAACTGGAATCTCAAGCACACCTGCTATGATTGCGATCAACAAGAGCCACACATCATTACCAGTCTGACATATATAGAGCTCATCATGCTATTCCCCCTGAACTTTTTGGAAGGTTGCTTTAGGGGGAAAACTGGATCAACCAATGTTTGTATAGCTTTCAGGGACATGTACAGTTAGTCAACAGGATTGTGATCCCCGCACTCGGCCAATCTAATTTAATTCATAGACTGTAAAGATGATCTTAAGTAAAATTGATTTTGCATCATTACACAGATAAAAACTTGTATTCAAGTACTGCAATATGTATTCATGCATTAAGTGTTTATACTTCACAGTATCTGAAAGAGGGCAACACTAGTGTGTAAAAGCCACACATGGACTGAGGCAAAGCTATAACCCATGTGGCAGCTGCATGTACGGGCATGTCCCACCTTCGCCCATGAATCAGAGGCCGTTCAAAAGGCCACGAGTACCCTGACAATGCAGGCTGTGTTTGTTTTCCCAAAAGCCACTCATCACAAATGTCCCAAACTACAAATAATTTAATAAAAAGGTCAGAAAGAATATAAACTGTGCACTGAAGAAGGGTGTGTAGCAGACAAAGTTGAACTTTATGAGCAAATATTTCAGCTTATTACCCCCAACACTAATCAAACCTGTTTAACCGTTTCTAGCATAGATTTCAGGGAATTCTGGATCCAGGATCTCGACTTGAAGCAGAAAAAGCACTGTTACTGATACTCAGTATCTCTGAACGATGAGTGGAGCGTGAAAGCAAAGCATCGATACACAAAATATTTAGAACAAAAAATTTTTGTCTGAATCTGTAGGTTTCAAACCTGCAAGGACATTTCGGAATTTACTTTGTCTTAACACGGTATCGATTGCATCAGGGACGTCTAATCTCGTCCCCAACGGGCTGCTGCGGCCGATGTTTTCGGTTTAAGCAAGCTTGAACATACCTGACTCGACTTACTTAATCAAACAGCATTCAACCATGATAATGATAAGTTGTAGCAGGTGTACACTAAAAGGCTAAGAGTAAACACCAAGAGCTGGTTGAAGATCCCGTTCTAAAATAAGGGCCATTCATTCAGAGTCTGTCGAGGTATGTGTGCAATTATTAGGTCGGGTGCTGATGCTGGAGGACAAGCCATGCTTCAGAATCAACATTTCTGGTTAGTGGGTGTATATTGTATGGTTAAATGACACTGATTGGGGATTCGGTAGGCGTTTCTCTACACCAAACATTTTCATTAATGAACCTGACATTGTACACAGAGGTGCAATGAATTTATTTTATGTAAAATGAGCTCGAGCTGTGGATAAACTGCCCACATATGTTTAGACATACAGTGTACAGTGTTAACATTCGGGAGCTGATTTTGTCATTTTAATGGAATCGATATATACTGATGAATGGTCACCAGAGCTGGAGCAGTTATCAACACATGTTTAGATGCAGTGTTAATGCTAACCAATCACACCAGGCAACACCTCACACACCTTACTTTTACTAACCATCTATTTACATTTTGGGAATTTTGCAGATATATTTCATCGAAACAATCTAAAGTTGTGACCAAATACAGTGCAAGAATATCAGGGTTAAGGGTCGTGTTTTGAAATGTCGGGGGTTTCCTTTAGATCCATAATCCAGTACTTTAACCACTAAGCTGGATGTGAAGTAAAGGATGACTAATTTGTGTGTGGTTGGTGCATTAAGTGCACAGTTAGGCTGATCATTATAAATTTTAGAATTTAGAATACTTTCTTCACCACAGTGCAGTGGAATTGGTCCTCTGCATTTTAACCCAATCCATGCAGTGAAACACACATAAACACTTCAATGAACATTAGGGGGCAGTGAGCACACGTGCCAGGAGTAGTGGGCACCCATGGAGCGGTTAGAGGTGCTTTTCTCAAGAACACTTCAGTCATGGCCTGTTGGCTCTTGTAATCGAACTGGCAACCTTCTGATAACAAGGCAAATTCTCAAACCACCAGCCCACCGCTGCCTTAGTTATCAGACGATCAAAATTGCCAGAAATTATAATATTGTTTTACAGTGTTTGATGTTTGGTACAACCATCTGTGGGAATTAGGTCACACAGGCTTCCATTGATTGTGATTCATCATTACTTGGCACATAGCCTTAAGGTCACACCCTCAGTAGTGAGGGTTTATTCTTAAAAGCAATTAAAATAATAGGCATTGGGAGAGCACAAGGTCTTTAAAACCTAAATTAATACATTTTAAATCATTATGTAACGCAACATTTAGTCTGTGTTGTTTTTATTCACAGTACAAAACACCCAAGAAATTAAACCATGGGATTTCCACCTGTGATTTTAAAAGCCACTTGAAACAAAACCCTTTTCCTCTCTACGTTCGGAAGTCTCTGAAGTTGCAGTGGGTGTCATCATTATGGGGATCTCTATGGGGATTTGGCATCTCTAGATCAGGGATGTGATCGCCACAGATTTGTATGCCTTTCTTAACACAACCCTCCATTTTGGGACCGGTACTACACTGGTTCGTGCACCTTGGTTTTTAGGAATGCACCCAGTTGACCGCTGGCAGCATTGAGTTTTAAATCAGGGGGTTCTGACTCTTAGACCTGGTGTGCTAGCTGAAATCCAGCTGCTATACCTGGGTGCAGATCAGGAATGTCTAATCTTATTCTTTTTAGGGTTGGGTGACCCTGTACTTTCCTACCAACCAAGCACAACGTACAAACAACCGGATCAATTACAGACTTCTGAGTCTTGTTGGGTGCATTGGAACACCTGTAGATCAGACACCACGCCCCAGTCTTCAAACATGGGAACAGTGTCAGGATACAGTATTTTACTGCCATCTAGTGGCAGGGTTCTGTAAATCTACTTGAGTGGTTCGGGACTGAGATTGCTTTGTGCACTTGAGCTCATTCGGTGTGTTTACCCATGCAAATGTTTGAACTTGAATGTCAAAAGTTGACGTTGGTTCGAGATGTACTTGAACTTCGCAAGAACAACAGGTAATCATCAGAAATGTTTCATGGATGTCCACTATAAGAAACTATATAAACATTTAACAATATATGTAACTATATAGACATTTAACAATATGCATAATGTCTACAGCAGCCAAAAATATATTGACCGAACTTCTCGGTTTACTTAACTGATGGTTCTCATTAGATTGTGCTCACAACTTCAGTGTTTAGTTACAGTTACAAGAAGTTTCCATCACCGTCTTCATCAGGATTCATTAAATTAAATTAAATTACAACACTTGCTCATCGAGTTATTCACCGATGACGTCAGCGATCGGCTCATCGATTTATTCACCGATTTTATCATCGATGACGTCAGCGATTAACTCATCGATTTATTCACCGATTTTATCATCGGTGACGTCAGCGATTAACTCATCGATTTATTCACCGATTTTATCATCGATGACGTCAGCGATTAACTCATCGATTACCTTGGCGATTAAGTCAGCGATTTGCTCACCGATTAAACTCTGCGTTCGGAATCGTATACTTCCATACTCGATGGTACGCGAAAGAAGTGGTTAAGTCCTAACACCTTAGTGTGCATAAAGAAAGACGTGATAGTACCCGGATGTCGTACTTAGTTGGCAGCCATTTGAGCATACACAAGCGGTCCACTAATGTATCCCATAGTTCAACTGGTGCTACGTGGGCGTGGCCAAACAGATGAAGAAAGGAACAGACGGTGATGGAAGTGAAGAGTTAATTGGTTGCAAGTGTAATATAAAATAAATACATTAAAAAAAACGTATGATGGTGTACATCTCTAAATAACGTTACGAGTCGCGTTGTTTAAAACGACAGAATTAATTTGGTTTGGTTATTCACGTCTGTATCCGACGAGTGCTGGATTAAATATTCAGGATTAACGTCGATGCTGGTAGATTTACATACAAACTGTCTTCATTAAGTTTAGGATTTATTCTGCTACTACTACTTTATATGTTGTATTTTTAATTACTCAGTGTTAAACAATATAAATACTTCTATATTGGTCGGTGCGGGTTTTAAAAACAATCGCATCCGTACCGGCTAACTTTGTAGGCTGATTATTCTCCTGGCTGGTTCAATGCTCTAAAATAAATGTTAGTTTACTGATTTTGCATCGTTTTACCTACCATTATAGTGTTATGTTACATATATAAAATAAAATATTTATTCACTCGGAAACTATTGCTTTATTATTTTTCCCCCAAAACTGTTTGATGTGTATTAAATCACCGATGAATTTGTGATGTCTTAGTAGCACATTGTAATGCTCACAGCCTTCTGTCCAAGATTATTTTTGGTCATTTATAGTTTAAATATTGTGATTTTACTTGATTTTGTCCCTGGATCTTCTGAAAACTTCTGTAACAAAGTGTCATGTATCATATCGGCCACTAGATGTCAGTGTAAATATGCTGTATGCTGTTAGAGCTTCATTTTAGTTCTTACACTTGATCTGGTACCTCTTTTTTTATTCATATACATGTATCTTTTTATTTTATGTGGTACACACTGATTAGGTAGTTACTGGTTACACGATTAATCAGTTCATGTTTTTAAATTGCAAACACAGTCATGGACAGCTTAGTATTGTATTCTAATTCACCCCAGTTGCATGTCTTTGTATTGTTGGAGGAAACCAGAACCAACAAATACACGGGAAGAACATGCAAACCACATATAAAGGACCCATGACCTTCTTGCTGTGAGGCAACAGTGCTACCCATTTAGCCACCATGTCACCATGCAATTGTCTTCTTCTTCTTCTTCTTCTTTTCTTCTTCTTTTTATTATTATTACACTGTCTGCTGATAGTGTATTTGTCTGAGTCAAATGTAATTTTTTAGGATGTTTTTAGTCCTGGAAAATTATCTTGGTAGCCATGTTTAGTATGTTTACAATGATTGATCATAATTACTTAGAAACTAAAATGTGGTAGTAAATTATCCTCAGGAATTGATACCTCCAAGAATGCATTCTGCACCCTAAACACCCACCAGGCCAGCTTTCTTAATGATCCCAGTACTGCAGATATCATTTGGACTGCATTCCTGATCATTAGTCTGAAAGTGTGAGCGTCATAAACTTTCCACTAAAGTAATAATACCGAGGGACGTTCATGGTGTTTTTACTATTTTGTTTCTCAAAGAAGCTGCTTCACTCCACACATTGCTATTGCTACTTCTTGTATGTTTCTTTCTTTTATTTACTTATTTATTTTTATTTTTTATTGTCCTGGATAAAACACCCCACTCACTCAACATACTTTGAGAGTTCAAGTGTTTCGGCCACATCTTATTTTTCTAAAATAAAATGGTTTGGAGAAGGCCCTTTCCAGTGTGAGCAAGATCCATAATGAGATAATCTGACATGATTGGTGAAGTCAAAAACAGATATGTTCCAACAAGCAAATCTCAGACCTCCAGGTTCACTTCTTAACAAAATTGCAGACAGTGTGAAGTTATTTATAGCAATATGGCAAAAAGATACAGCCAGGTTAATTGGAGAAACTGAATTGTCCTATAAGTACCTAGCCATAAGGATGCATAAACCAGTGTGTTGTAGTGCCAATCTCAAGCCCCGATAAATAAGTAGGGTTGTGTCAGGAACAATCAACAATGTGGACCACGATCCACTACAAAAAATACATTTTGATGCTTAGGCCTGAAAGTAATTTAGTTATTAGTCACACCCAAGAATTATTACTGTAACAGGAACATCCATTAAAAAGAACCTGTCTGACAATGTGAATGTGAGTCACTTGATGCCACGTCCTAAAGACATTCGAATACAGACACATTGGAAAAGGATATAAAGCCCTTGCCAACCATTCTAGAAAACCACAGCTAAAACCATTCACCACAAATGGAGAAAAACTTGGAACCTTTCTAGATGAGACCGGTAGACCCAAACTTTCCCAAGAATCAAAACTCGAACCCAGGAGCACAAAAAAACACCAACAACAACAAACATCGAAGAACTGTAGGACTCGACTGCCTCAACGGTTGCAAGCTTGTAAATAATTTGATATCATTTGACAATTTATATCATTTACACCGTTTGGCAAAAGTTGTAGGGGTGTCCACATACTTTTGGGCATGTCATTCATCCAATTATTCACTCACTGTGTTTTCCCACCTTCTTATGCTGGTCTGTCACGATGGGTGGGATTAGTTGGGCAAAAAGCATGAAACACAACAGACCACCACAAAGTCATTAGTGCAATTTTAGTAGCTCCAGTAGCCCAGACTGCAGGTTTTCAAACTTGAAACCCACAGTGAGACAGGAAAAACACTCAACAAAAATCAAACTCAGGCCTGTCTTGCTCATTTCTTTACTCTTCGTCTTTTCATTTCATTTTGTTTCGTCTAAAACATATAAATGTTATTTGTACGTGAACGATGACAGTTACTGAGTAAGTGCTCAGTATTTTGTTTTTCAAAGCACTGTCATGACAGGGCAGGTACCAAGTGTTAAACCCTTTAGGCATTTCAGCATTCTTCCAATTCAATGTCTCAGTCCCACCTTCATAAGGAAGGTACTAACCTCACACAGGAATGCATCTTCACACACACTTATGAGCATATGATCGTGAACGAAAGATGCCGTTGCCATTTTTCTTTTGATGTTTGTCGTCTTGATCTGGCTCAGGAAGTGTTCTGTCGCATAACAGTTAGGTAAACATGGTGAGGAAAGACACGGGATGTGAGCGAGAT
>JAYDZG010000021.1:14531009-14542545 GCA_034509265.1 Microcambeva bendego
TTTAACAAAGCAGGTGTTGATAAGCATCAATAAAACCAGACGCCCATGAAGAGACACAAATGTTCTAATGAACAGTGGCGAATGGAAACTAAACTACTTTTAGCATCGACATTATTAGTATTTATCCTGATGTAGTGTTTTACTGAGAAGATAATTTCCACTGGATGCCTAAGACTTTTGCACAGTGCTACCACTTAGATTGTTTGTTTGAATTTCCACTTAATTTTAACACATTTGTGTTATTTGATGCTGGTATTGTGTTCTCCTAGCATTCTGAGAGTGGTCTGTTCCTCAGTCAAACAGACTACAGTCAGTCATTGTATACCCACATACCATACAGGTGTACCTAATAAAGTGTACCAAGTACAGAAGCATCAGGACTGGGTGAAATGTGGAGTAACATAAAAATATAATAAGATGATTTTTTTAAATATTATTTACCTTTGTGGCACTGCGTAAATGGTCGTAATAAACTTCCTCGATGGCCTGGAAGTAGATGACTCCTTTTAGCTTGGTCTCATGCTTATCTGTGGAGTGGAAAGAAAGAACGCAGACTGAGAAGAAGCATCACGACCACAGACGGGTGAAGTGGATAACACCGATCATCTCTTCACCGCTGGACCTGTTAGTAGGTGAGATATCAGCAAGTGAACATTTTATCCTCAAAAAATGAGGTTTGAGTTTTACAAGGGCCAAGTTATGATGGCTAGCCGGCCGGGTCAGGGCATCAGCTCTTGTGGGGTGTTCCCTGTCTGCAGTGGTCAGTATCTATCAAATGTGGCCCAAGGAAGGAAGACCGATAGATACTTTATTACCTTTTTTTAGATTTTTTTTGCATGGGTGGTTAAGACTGAAATTTACTGAAATATAAATGCTGGTCCGGATGTCTGGTACTCGTTAAAATTCTTACGACTATTTTTCCTGCTTCTAATCGACTTCGAGGATAAAATGTTCAGTGCATTATATATCCGCATCAGTGTTGTTCACGTCACCTGCCAGTGCTCACAATGTTACGACGTGTCGCTGTACTTCATCTCAAATGCAAATGTAATTTCGACTTTATTTTATTTTCCTCTGTAGTTAAACGCCATCAAACCAAAGTATTACGATCTTTTTACGTTTTACCTCATTCCTGCAAACGCTTGACCTGTGTCCATTTAACCCGAGCCAAACGTGCGGGGTAATAACACGCCGTCCTGAGGCGGTGATCAGGAAGGCAGCGACCCAGGCCTGTTATTGTGTTTGAGGCGTCTCCTCCGCCCGCGCGGCCATTAAGGGAGAAAGCGGTAGTCCCGCCGAGCGCCGCGGCTGAGCGTGAAACGGAATTTCTCCAGCATTGCGGTGGATTTCATCAGCATCACACAGAACGCGCCGAGCTGCTGGATATTTGTATGCCTCCAGCTATCCCGAGGCTATCGGAAACCACAGCAGCCTTCCGCCAGCCGCCAGCCGCCGCTAATTACCGTCTCCCCACAGTAGCAACAGCACGATAGAAATCGGCTCCTCGGAATGATAAGGGCTTTTAATTCTCTTACAGCTCTACAGAAATAATTCATTCATTTACGGCCTCGTTTGTTTATTATTTCTTTATTTCCTGACGACATGCTAAACGATATTAAAATGCGTCTTTGTGATTAAATCCTTCCTGAGGAATAAATCGAGCAGGGACTGCATTACTTTATGAACGATCGGAGTGACAGCGCGTGGATTTCTTAGACAAAATAAACATAGCTAATGCTAAGGAATCAAATTTGATAAAAACTGGGAAACTCATAATGCAAAATGGAGGATTAAAGTGTCATTCCACACCCTCTCTAACACAGCCGATCCTCCGCTACCGTAACAGAGGTAGCAGTTTGACAGCAGTTTGGATTTGAACTCTAAGGTTCGAGACCTTGGAAGTCGGGGTCTGAGCTTATAAAAACTAGCACATCAGCGGACCAAATCTTCCACATGGTCCAACTATTCTAGCAAATGAATCTAAATGACCAGACACACACGATCTAAAAACTAAAAAAAAAAGTCGGGCATCAGCCTAAATCATCGTAATATTAACAAATGTGGCATTTAAAATTCATAAATAAATTATTAATACAAATCCACTTATGAATATAACCTAAACATAAAAAATAAATAGCATTTTTAATTCAATTATCTTTATTTGATATAATTGTATAATAATTGTATCAGATTTTAAACAGAAGTAAACATTTCTTCTGCAGAAAAGTCTTGTTAGTTTATAAGCAATTAAGTGCAATTCTCAGGAACTGCATTTTGCACATAATACCTTAATTTCTGTCACTTGATATCTTAATTTATGTCACTGCTGGAATTGCACACTTTAATTTTACTTCGATGTCCACTTATTCTTAAGAATTAACTAAATACAAAACACAATGTTTATTGCTGGACCTTGGGTCTGAGAGTAACATAATATCAATCCTCTGTATGTCCTGTACATATTGTAGTGTTGACAATAAAGGAAGCTAAGACTTAATTATGATTAAATGTTATCGTGTGACAGTGCTAGTAATAATGTGTTGCGAGGATAAGAAATTGGAGAATAAAACCATTTTGTCCCATTTTCAATGACAATCCTGTAAAAGACTCTCTTCTATGTTTTTATTTGAATTCATCGACTGTTCCACCTTCTGTTGATTTTGGTTTGTATAAAATTCCTTTCAACCCATGGCACTAGTTTGGGGATTTTGTTCCAGCATGTCTGTGCCCTTGAGTACAAAGCAAGGTCCATAAAGACATTTTGGTAAACAGATCTCTGGTGGTGTCCCCCCCAGCCAAAATGATGAATCTCATGGGTTCCTCCCCTGAGCTTCACAGTCATGGTCCAGGTGTGTTAGAAGAATCAGAGAGAACGATTACCATTAGCCACTATTTATCACAAAGGTTTTGTTTACTGTGCCTCGTTCTTAAGAAGGACACGTTCTTGGATATTAATATCCCGGGAGCATTTTTTCTCGATGTCTCAATTTCCTCAACTTTCATTTGATGATGTTAGGAAGCGGAAATGAACTCTGACCCTTTTGGCCTTCCATAATTCTCCGGACAAGCACTGCTTACCGGCGTAGTACGAGAACGTGCGCTTGAGGCGATCGAAGACGAACCAGCGCTTCTTCCATGACTTGATCTTGCCGCCCATCTTGACCAGGTAGCCCTTGCACATCTTCTCGGTGATGATGATGTGGTAGCACGTGTCCACGCTGTGGCCCGAGGTCTCCACGTGTGAGCGCAGGTCGAACTCCTCCTTGCGGATGGGCAGGTAGCGTGTCATCGGCCGAGCCTGAAAAAAGATTTCAACAAATTTATAGTCAAGACACCCCAGTGGTCAGCACAGAGCTTTTAGGACACTTCAGTGGTTAGCATGGAGTTTTGAACATAAAATGTTTTGAGAACAGGTGGAACGTCAAGACACACCAGTCCTCGATATGTGTTCAAAGCTCGGTGCTGACCACTAAAGTTTCTTTTCACCAAACTCTGTGGACCTAAGATTCATGTGGCCTTCACGAAACCCTGACTTCAACCCTACTGAACACATTTGGGATAAATCAGAATGCCCGATATGTCCATGTTATTTAAATGAGCCCCACGTGCACTGCATGGACAAAAGTATCTAGACACCCGTGACCACAACCTCAAAAGCTTTGAAATGAACTGGAACCTCTTTTCAGAATTTCTTGACCAGCAATACAAATGCTCCTTTAACTGAAACTGCACAAAGGTGACGTCCAACAAGGTCATGGTCATGATCATGACCTCACCTGAGAGAAGTTCTTGGCTCTCATCTTCACCTCCTTCTCGATCAGCATCTGCCGGTGGATCGTCTCCTCCTGCAGCCTCTTCTCAGCCTCCTCCCGCCTCCTCCTCTCCTCCTCCAGGAGCTGTCTACGGGCCTGGCTCTCTCGCTCCTGCACGAAAACCAGCCAAGATACACGAACTTCTGAGCTGAACTTCTACTAGAAGTAACCGCTGAGGTATGGGTACAGTTCTCTACGTACACTGTCGAGTCACATGATTATGATCACCTATGTCCCATACTGACCTGTCCCCCTAATTCCCTGGACTCCCTGAACTCAACAGAGTGTCCGTGGGACCACCTGGATGGTCGCGTTGGCTTTACAGGTCATCCCCCACTCCCGCAGCTGTGGGATGCCTTGCAGTCTGCATGGCTCTGAATACCAGTGACGACCTACCAGACCTTACCAGTCTAGCTGCTTTCACTCTGGATATTGGCAGCTGGTCATAATAATGTGACTAGACAGTGTAGCTATACTGGATCTCCGCACTGCTGCGGTCAAGAGTCGTTACTCACTTTGGACTCAAGGAGTCTGGCTTTTTCATAATGAGCTTCCTTCAGCAGTTTCTCCATCTCCTCGATTTTTAGCGCATTCATCCCGCTGACACTGTGACAGACGTACAGAGAACTGATGAATTATGGATCCTACATGATCCAGAGCACAGGCTTGGAATCTTTGGTGTCCATGTGACAGCAACAGACATCAGTCAAGCTATGAGGGCTAAATTTGAAACAAAGCTGCTTCAAATTTGAGCAGACAAAAACTTGGTAAGACATGCAAGCAAAAATAATTTGTCTATTATTATTTATAATTACTGGATGTCTACATTTTTAGATGCAACATGATCTGTTTATTCTGTGTAGTTTAAGGAAGGTTTTCATGCATTCTTGAAAACATTTGTGGCTGGAAACCATTGTTGCAATCTGGCATCCCTGGCTGTGTGAACAACGACATTACATTTTAGACTTTTTTTTAACTTATCTCCAGACAAACTATGTATATATAAATTAGTTTGTATATATATATATAAATATTTTATTTCACTTTATTGTAAGCAAACTCTTTGTTTAGCTAGAGTTCAGTATTTGTTTTAAACTGTTAAAGAAATGTATTTTGAAAAATCTATTTTACTGCGTTTAGTAGTATAAGTCCTAAGAAGCACAAAGAACTCTTGGGTCGAAGATCTTCTCAAGATTTATCAATAATTCCTCCTAATGGAGCTGTGGCTGGGGTCACATTCTGCTTGGCCACAGAGAAAAGGAGAAAAGTGGGAAACAGCGCTCTAAAACCATGATGAATGCCTTTTTAATGGGCACGAGGCACAAAGAAACACACATATGGACAAAAGTATCTGGACACCCCTGACAATAGCCTCGCAAGATTCTAACTTAACTGGAACCTCAAATGAGATTTTCTTTACCAGCCATACAAATGCTCTTTAGTCTAAAGACAATTTCAGTTTCCCCAAGTGACCTGACTTCATGTGTTTGGACCGTGAGAGGAAACATCAGAACATGAAAGCCCAACCAGGAGAAACAGCCTGCTGGGAAATGAGTTCTGAAAGCCCCGTGGCCGTCCTAACCTGGACATGTTGTCGGGCGAGCAGGCCGAGTTGTTGCCGGTGGAGATGCTGGTGTCGATGCTGTCTGAGCTCTCCAGGCTGAGGGTGTCATAGTTGTCATCTCCGGCGGAGGGAGCCGTGTGGTGAAGGATGGAGTGATGGACCATCGCGGGGGCCGGGGAGACGCTTAGCTGAGTGTGCGAGCCGCGCAGCGCCTCCCACTGGCACTGGGCTTCGGCCGCGGCTTTCTGCTTCAGTTCGGCCAGCCGCCGCCGCTGCTCCTCGATCACCTGCTGACCTGGAGGGAAAAATGGACGTGTGAGCTTACAGAAATGAAACTGATGAATACAGCATATATGGTTTAATAAGGCAGGGACGTCAAACTCATTTTCACCAAGGACCAGGTCAGCAATTTGGTTTGCCTCAAAGGGCTGATCGTAACGAATCCTGCTGCGATTGCAGTCTACCTTTCAACTTTTGGACAATTTGTTGTTCCCGGAGGCGAGATTTGGACTACGTTGCTTTATGTTTGGTTTAAAAATGCCCAATTTATACTGTACATGTATATTGTGTCTATATTCTATATACCTGTTGTACTTATTTACCACTGGCGTAGCCTCAAAACACAATCAAATCTATTTAAAATAATAATAATCCTATTTGGGATTATTTGTAGATATTTCTCTACAAATGCTACAGATGCGGTCGCTTCGTGGGTAACAAATCATCATGGATGTTACAATTGCCAGATAACATAGCATTTTACTACCAAAAGTGAACCGATCCTAAACCCTTTATTCCATTCACACACGATTCCCGCTCAGTGCACCGCAAGACAATGAGAAGTTCCCAAGGACACCCATGCTTCTATGTAAGCAAGATGACCCACAACCAGATACTATCGAGGTAAAAATCATCCTTAATGTTCAGAAACCTTCAATACTTAACCAATTCAGCAAAATGTCGGTAATAATAATTAACCCGCAGCTTCTTTCTTTACACATGCAGCACAGTCACTGTGTTTCCACATAAAAAAAAAAAAAACTTTGTCCTTGCACCATGCTGGTTATCTGCCCAAAACCACAGGGATGTTGGCGAGAGTAAGAAGCACACCAGACAGAATCATGCACGGTTTTAAAAACACAAAGCCTGCAGAGAGGGAGCGAGGGATGAGTCCAAACCCACTCCAGACTCGGTGAGATCTACCTTTGGGCATGTCCGTGGTGGGCGAGGACTCAGGCGATGACGGGAGGAAGTCTGGGTGAGCATGGTGTACAATTGAGATGAACCAAAATAAAGGAAAAATAGATACTCAGCATGAATAGAGGAGAGGGAGTGATGTGGCCAAAAGTATGTGGACACTTGTAGATGAGGGCTCATGACAGAGCTGGGATTCGAACCTGCATCCTTTCAGTTCACATTCCCAAACGCTACCACTTACTCAAATCTTTTTACACAGCTGTTAGTAATAGGTATAACAAACATCTGGATTTAATAATAAGGGATACAAGAAGGTTAATTGCTTTGATAAATGGCACAAAAGTGGCTGCTGACAGAGCTGGGATTTGACTTGTTAACCTTTCAGTTGTTGCCCTTTCCACTATCATGCTTATATAATAAATATAATCAGGTATGACTGAAACCACATGGACCATCTCTGTATGCTTAAAAAACAACATTCAATACTCTTAAGTAAAGTTTAAAACATATATGACACTACTAATTGTATTTAGGCAACTTTTCTAATTAGTGTGTTCGCCTATTGTAGTCACGTCATTGATCATATGATTAAGCACAGTCACGTTATTCCACGTTACAGCTCGGTGACTGCTTTATGGAATTAAAGGTGCAGGAATCTCAACAATCCTGCAGAGGGCGCCCCAGCTCAGTGTGCTACCAGCGCGGAACTCTTCTCATAAAACTTTAAAACTACGAATATAAAGCAACTAACAAAGTTCTTTTAAAACATGCATCAATTATCATTATTTTTATTTTTAAAGTGTACATGGGTCATTTATTTGCAAAACTGGGTGACCTAGGATACGTTAGCATGAGGCTATAAGTCTGTAATGCTAAAAAATCTAAATAATCTGCCTTATAGATCAAAATCCTCCCTAGTTAAGTAGTTGGCTATATAGGCAGCAAAACTGCTCACTAGGTCAAACAGACCCCTGGTAATCTCACCTCAATAGTTGGTGATTTTAATGGGCACACTTTTGGGAGTTTTAGGTCAGTGAGCCAGCTAACTGTGCTTTTATGGAAGTTAATTCCTGCAGTCCTGATTTAAATCAGCTAAAGTGAAATGCTCTCGGGTTTTGGAAGTCTACAAACCTTTGGCCATACGGGACAGTATATGTATATGTACACATTACTCTGCCTGCTTTACATCTAGACCTAATATGTCATTTTTTATGTTGTTTTGAATGTCAAGAATTATACCCTTCTGTTGCAGCGCCAGTTGCCTTTTTATCTCGATGTCCTGTAAGGTGGCGGCCAGGTTGCGTGGTAGGCTGCCAGTGCTGCCAGCTGCCAAGACAGGGCTCTGAAAAAAAAACACATGAATCTTTTACACAAAACATAAAGCGCTGTTGTCTCTGAGCAAAAAAGTCCTGGGTTAGAGTAGAGACGTCCGGGTCCTTTCTGTGTAGAGTTTGCATGTTCTCCCTGTGCCTGTTTGGGGTTTCTCTGGGAGCCCCGGTTTCCCCCCAGAATCCAAACGATGTGCAAGCGAATTGAACCAGATATCTAAATAAATAAATAAATAATGTGTGGGGTGAGATTTACCCTGGAGGGAGTGTTGCGGCCGAGGGTCGCAGAGGCGTACATGGGTGAAAGGCCGGCGCCGACTTTCAGCTTCTGCGAGGTCTGACTGGCATCGCTGTCCAACCTGGAGCGGTACACCTGTAAATCAGAGAAATATTTTGGTACATTTAGTCATTTTTTAATTCTACTCTTTTGTTCATTCCTATATTTTTATTTATTTATATGTACTGCCCTAACTCTTGAGACTTTTCCTTTTCGATTTAACATCAGTGTTAAATGAACCATGTTAAATAATGAGATGAAAAATGAGAAGAAATGAAGGAAGGAAAAACAGAGAAAGAGCGAAGCTGGGCCTGCATCGCACCGGTTACCTGCAGAGGCCAGCGGGTTGAGGCGGCGTTTGTTTTGGGAGATGGTGGGCTCATCACGTTGTGGTACCAGCGATCTAAATCTACTCTGGAGATTTGAGGCCTGTGCCAGTCCGGCTGAACATTCAGACACGTTTGGAGAGAGGTAGAGGGGTGGAAGATGGAAAGGAAGTGAGAGAAGACATAGGAAAATGTTAATGGAAAACTTAAAGTTTTAGTACCAGAGAGATAAATTGGTTTCTCAAGCTTTCTATTACAAGAAACAGTTTACATATGAGTGGCCTTCAAAACATTAAACACACTTTTAATCCTCTTGTGTTAAAATACTCTTCAATAAACCCTAGCTGACCAACACCAGTCTCTCAATCTTCCACCAATAACACAAACTATTTACCAGCTCAGTGAAATTTATGGATGGAACATTGATGGCAGTATGTGAACAAGTGTCTATGCGCCAAAAAGTATGTAGTCAGCACCATTATTAGGTTCAAGTGGTTTTGCCCAAACTGTTGCGTAATTAATTATATGCTTCCAAAGAAAGTCCTGTGAAGAAACTTTTGGCCTGCACAAAAAAAAACTGTAACTGAGCTTTAACTGTAAGAGAGAAATGTTAATTATGACAGTGCATGTCGTCAGACATGGACACAAATCCCACAAATCCAGAATAATTTCAAATAAATATATTAAAAATATATTTTCAGTATTAAATCAATACTCATGCAGTTCTGTTTAAATGAGGCTGATCAGCTGTCTCAAACTCAGATGATCAAGCGTCCACATACTTTTGGTCATGTCATGACTGGATGCAATTATGTGCTTCAAAAACACTGACAGGGATTCTGTTACATGGCAGGTAGAAGGTACAGCAGTACGGACACACACCTCAAAGGAAAGAGAAAGGGAGGAGCCGTGAGGAGAGGGGGGGCTGCAAAAGGCGAGCCCGGGGAGAGGAGGCCGACGCGATTGGCCGGGAGAGGTGGGGGAGGAGTCAACCTTCGGCATCCCATAGATCTTGTTCGAGTGGCCCGCGGTAACATAGTCCTGAGAGCCGGAAGGAGGAAGGACAGAAACAGAACAAGTTTAAAGATGAAACAGAAAGCATCTCACGTTTTTTTTCTCTCGCTTACCTCCTTTATTGTGCTGGAGGTTTTAGGGAAGGTTCTGCTTCCAGTCAGGCTGAAGTATCTCTTCTCCAGAGCAGCGAGTCTCTCCTTCTCCTAATAAAGTCAAACATGAGTACAGGATTGATTAATGGTGTTATAGAAGACATGTAGTTGAAAAATACTCACTAAACTCAGAACTAAACTGCTTGAATACTACTTAACAAGCTATAAATGAATCTAATAAATATTCCCCAAATCAACTATACTTACATTTATATATTTTTTCTATACTTTATTTTCTGCATTTAGCATATAATTTTATCCAAAGCGACTTTCAGTGTACTGTCTTACCAATTGAGGCTTAATGGCCTAGCTCAAGGGCCTAACAGTGGTAATCAACCTTCTACTCACTGGTCCAGTGCCCTTACTGCTAAGCAACAACTGCCCTACTAAGCAATTAACTACTGATAACTAGGTCATAACATGGACCACCTACGTTGAAACAGACAAAGTACCTTCTGCAGCATCTGCAGGGTGACGCTTCGGTCCTTCGCCAGCTTTTCAGACTCTTGTGCAGCCTGCAGACCCAGCTGACTGGCCTGCTTCTCCAGAGCTGCCACCTTCTCCTGAAAAGTAAAACATTCTTGTTGCTGAATGAGTGACCTCTGCAGTCTGGCCAATTTTGTAAATCTACTGCTGGCTGGTGTAAAGAAACAGCTGGTCGAAGCCACATTTCACTCAAATGTCAAACAAGGTGGTCGACAGGATGGACTCCTCGTCCAGCATGAGGTTTTTTCAAGCTGCAGAGCAGGATCAGTAAATTAGATATGACAAAATGTTTTTAAAAAGTTCTCTAAACCAGGACACTGTTCCACAGAGATCCTCATATTGCCCATTTTGTGAAATCCTCTGCAATCACATATTCATCTCAGACGAGCTGATGTATTAGAAGGTCTGTTTACCTTCCGTTTGGCTACACTGCTGTGATACTGGCCCTTCTCCTGCAGGAGCTGTTGGGTCATGGTCTCCCGCTCCTCCTCCAGACTGCTCTCTTTCTCCAACTGCTGGAACTCCAGGTCCTCAAACTGCTTCGTCTCCGCCTCCAGCATCTCTGATTCCTACAGTACACACAAAAACACACACACACACACACACACACACACACACACACACACACACACACACACACACCAGTTGGACAGTCAGAAAGCGTTAGAAGGTATTTGCAGCCATGCTCCATAGCAGACTTTGTAGACAAACTACAAAAGCACAGGAGCCCAGAATCGACAAGCAATGCACTACACACCACTCGTTATGGTAGCTTTTAGAAGTTCTTCCTTTTTTTACTGTATTCTTAATACTCAACATATTTAGCAGATGAAAAATGACATGAGATTTTAATTAAATCTGTACAGTCCCTCCCAATCGGTCACCTTATGTTTGAATTAAAAGCTGTACAAAAAAAGTATAAAAATGGACAGCAGTATCACAGCAGTTGACAGTATCATAGTTCATTTAGGACTTTGTTATTATATTAATATATTAGTAGGATGTTAGGGGTTAAAAAGTCAGACCTGTAGCACATGGATGTGTAAAGAAACGATCAGACGTGCACAGCTGTAGAAAGTCTGCCTTACCCAGAATTCAGCGTACAGCCCTGTGACCCTCGACTTTCTGTGTTAACCCAGACAGACAAGTGCCGACAACTGGCAGCAGACATTAAAGGAATAGTTTTATTTAACCGCCATTTTAACCGGGAACTGGAAACAACTAAATTGGGAGATGTGTCAGTGGGGGTGTCAGACAAACAAAATGGACTTTTTTTGTGCATTTGATATATTAGATATCTGCACATTGTACATTTGTATTTTTTCTTCTTGTTTAGCTAGTATCCATGCTTTCAAAAGACAAGACTTTGTTGATCCCCTT
>JAYDZG010000021.1:14586810-14597605 GCA_034509265.1 Microcambeva bendego
GCAAGCTTGGAGCACATACTTAGCGCTAAACCATGCAGTGTGTCACAACACACTCTAATTCTGTTTAATGGGTTTGTTCCAGATTGACTATCTGGCAGTACAAACTTAAGTCCACTAAACAAGATGGCAGCTTCAGCTTTAAATGTAAATGTAAAATAAAAAACATTACATAGAGCCTTACAGCGCTGCAGGACTTTTTATTGTTAAGCATGGTTTAGGAAATGAAACCACCCACTTTTGGTTTGTTTACACCTGTCACTGTACCTCAATCTCACTACCTGCCCTACACGCCACCCACTGTAAGGGTTCTGTAATTTAATATTCCCTAAAAGCACCCATTCACTACAGAATCAAAGTCCTTTCTTTTAAAATACCAGCTTCCTTCTTGTCCGCAATCTAGTAGAAACCTGAAGACAAACCAGGCTGTATTTCAGATAATTATCATGGATGGGAGAATGTACCACAGAAGAAGAGATTACTGCAGTGGTGTGGTTCACTTTAAAATCATTATAACCCCAGATCTGTAAACCAGGGAGCAGTTTTACAAACCTCAGCCTTAAATGTGTATCAGATTTTGAAATTCTGTA
Organism: Microcambeva bendego; assembly: GCA_034509265.1. NCBI lineage: Eukaryota > Metazoa > Chordata > Actinopteri > Siluriformes > Trichomycteridae > Microcambeva > Microcambeva bendego. The sequence goes on from JAYDZG010000021.1 coordinate 14,587,398, forward strand.
CTAACATCCCACTCAGTCATTTCATTATTTGTATTCACCGAGAAGCCCTTAAACTCTCAGACCCTTTTTCCTCCTACAGTCCAAAAACATGCAGCCAGGTTAATTAGAGACACTAATCCCAGCAGCTCACAACAGTTTCAGTAAATAAAAGGCTTTGGGAATAAACCAAGCCCAGATAAATAGGGAGGGTTGTGTCAGGAAGCGTATCTGGTGTAAAAACTGTGCCAAATCAATAATGTGGATCACAATCCGCCATGGAGACCCCCGACAGGAGCGGTAAAAAGAAGACAATCAATCTATTCTGTGCACCAAGTATGTGTGGACTTACATGTAAACGAACAAGCTGCTCCAGTATTTCAAACTAAGAACAAAATGCATTTATTTCTAGATTTTCACTTTTTGAACATTTTCCGAACAATTATTTTTAGTATAGTCTGTTAGGGTTTGTTTTAAAATTCTTTCTACTTTATGAGCCTGAACATCCGTCTGTGCAGGTTTGAGCAGAGAACGGAAAGACTGCGCTGGATTAGCCAAGTTTTCCTACGGCGAGATTCTCTGGCATCACTTCAGCCGAGGGTTTTCATTTTTTATAACAGCAGCTCAAACCCTTTAAGTTTGTTTTTTTTTTCATGCAAGAATTCCGGACACAGATAATAATGAAATAATATAAATACAATAATATTAAAATGATGTCATTTACCCATATTCTGATCATAATCACACACATAAATCTACAAATTTGATCCGTCTACCTGGCACACCTGGCAGATTCTCTGTTCACATACCTGTACAATCGCAGCAGCTGACAACAACAGTTTCAGTAAATAAAAAGCTTTGGGAATAATCCAGATACAATCCAGATGTTCTGGAAGAACTATGCTGCAGGTTCTATTTAAGTTCTATTCTGGGAGGAGAAGAAACTTCTCACTGTTGCACTCTGGACCACACCCCCTTCATCTCCTTTACCCTACTCCCTTACCCACCTCCTGGCTGGGCTGGACCGTTCGGCCCCTCCTAGCTGACACAAGGCCGTCATTATTCCAGAAGAAGTCTTCGCTTGTTCCCTATTGTCCCAGGAGCCCACGTTGTAGGAGGTGGAGTGTTTTGAGTAGTGAGCTGTGGAAAAGTCTGACTTTTCTTGTGGAATTTTGATACTAAAGGCAATGGCATTGTAGAGTGTCGTCATGCCAGGCCAGTCTTTTAGACTCGGACTCTGGATTTGATCAATGCTCCACCCTGTATGTTCTACACATAGCCATGGTTTTAAATGGCATCCATGCACCTTGAAGAACCGTGTAGGACATACAAGATGAAACATCGAGCATTGACCAATTCCACCTAGAGTTAAAAACACTCCATTTAGTTGTGTGTCTGTGGGAACTTGTGCATGTCCGATTCCTTCTGCAGGTAAATCATGGGGTTGAAATCTAGAAACACCAGAGCTGACACCGGTGTTTCAATTCTCAGCTCTGGGTACCGAGATGAACAACGATTGGCTGTTGTTGATTAGGGTGTGGACAAAGTACGCAAAGCTGATCCGCATACGAACTTGCGGCGCAGATGAAAAGATGCAGTCGGTGCCTCACACATGTCGGAGGGGCTGGGTTTTTTTTTGTCTTTCTTCTGAAATTTTAACACAACATACTAATGCTGATTAAAAGTGTTCTTTCCTGGTTTATCTTTAAACTTTTGCAATGCCTAGTATCTAGCACTAACAGATACAGGAAAAGAATAAAAAAACACTTCAAAATGATCACTTTATTTTACAAAAATGAGCAGTGTTGTTTTATTCTATTCAAATTCCTATTCTAGTTTATAGAAAAAACAATGCTGCTTATTTTTGTCCAAACACACACTTAAACTGATCATTTTGAAGTGGTCTCTTATTTTTTCCTGACGACTGTATATAGCACCAGACAAACCCAGCGATTGTTTTTTGCTGTGCATGACTGGTGCATGTTTTGTGGTTTTTCTCAGCCAGCTCTTCAAATATAATTAGCAAGAACATTTCAGAACTATGTGTGTTGTGTGTAGGAGTGTTTTAATATCTGTGTGCATTCAAGAATGAGTCCAACCCGTGACCAAAGGAGCTACTAATCACCTGACACACACAGTCCCACAATTATGCTGCCTAGATTCATTCTGCAAGTGTATTTCTATAATAATAAATGATCTGACACCTTTCTCAAATTTTCATGATTGTTTTTTGTAGAAACCCAATGGAAGACCATTTTTTAAAACCAAATGACATTTAAAAGGAAAAAAAGAATGTGATGAGTTATTTCAGTGCACAGTATCATATGATTTATTATTAAACATTTTCCCTCCATGATTTATTGACCTTTGAACATATACTCAAGCACCAGAGGGCTCAAAATAAATGATCTTTTCTATATTGAAGCATGTCTGGAGATTACATCCATTTGTTTACATTTGTCAGAATGACTTCATGGTATAATAAATCTACATAGTCCATTGTGTTTTTTTTCTGGGGGTGATAAATGGTGTTTAAATAAAATATTGGGCAGTCAAGGGTTATAGAGAGAGCTGTCACGCCACCGCTCATGCAACTCGCTCATCCAGAGCCAAAAAACGATGGCTGCATTTCTAGGGGAAAAAAGGGCAAAGGGGTCAGAATCTACTGTCTGTAAGTGAAAGTCAGTACTATGTTAATGAATGCATTTTCTCAGGGTGAGATACCCAACAAATGTATATTTAAATATATGACATAAAAGTAATTAATAAATGTGTACTTATGTACATAATAATACTTATAATGTTAGTCTATTACATAACAGATAACAAAACTATTTTATTACTACAGTGGGTGTTAATGGATGCATTTTTCATGGGTAAAAATTTCAAACAATAAGTGGCCTAGAACAGAACCTGGTGGGACACAATAATGCACATTTAGACTTAGTAACTAAAATGTTACACATATGTGCACATATTGTAAATATATGACATAATATTGCTTAATAAATGTGTACATAATAATATAATAATAGAAACAAAATCAATAATAGTGTATTACATAAAAGATTGAGTAAAACAATATTTTATCATAATACTTTATTTTGAGCTATGTGTGTTACAGTTTGTTTTTCTTAACAGTTTTTCTTTTTCTTTTTTTTATTTTATTATTTTATTTATTTTATTTTATTTTTGTAGTAGTATTAATCCAAAATGTCTACATTTAGTCAGGCACATTGATTGTGATCCTTTCGAAGGATCTAATCTCTATTTCTTCCCTTTAAAAGATGTAGTCAACCATTTAGAAACATTGTTTTGTGTACATGATGCATATGGATTTGGTGACTAAATTTTTAAACATATAATTTTACTAGATTAGTAGTACAAAATAGAGTCACAAGACAAAAGAAGGCTGAAGCCCCTCCTTGGGTCTACGTTTGCACATACCTGTATGGCAGCCATGTTTACACTTAGCACCAAGGTACAGACTAACTTATGCACATGCATATTCCAATGCAATACCAGTACCACCTAGTGGATTCATAAAACTACATTCTGTAATACTTCAGAACATGCCAAGCCTCAAAATAGATACTTACCCCAAGACTCTCCCTAAACAAGTCTGCTCACAACTAAACAACATAAAGGCTTTGTATGGTAAACAGGCATTCATCTTCATCTCTCCCACCTAACACCAGAGTCTGAAAAGCCTCTCAGGTCTGTTACAGCACCGAGCCACGGCCACTGTTTGCTCTGTTTGATAGGTCATGGTAAAGAAATTCCTCACAACTCTTCAGAATGAATGTCATTTCCTGTTTGTTTGTCTCGGTGAGTGTTTCTGTACAGAGCAGCTGGGGGGCAGTGATAAGTGAGAAAGTATTCTACTGAGGGTCTCACTCTCACCAGAGTAAACAAGGGGTCATTCAGGGTCACAGATGGTTCACCCCCTAGAGCTCTGTAAAAATGATACACTGCACGTTACAGTACATGTTTTATCTTATCTCCCAAAAAAGACTCATGTGAGGAGTGCCTACGGAAAATTGCTCGTAGGTATAAAAAACGACTATAATAATATTAACGAATGAAATGATGTAGTGACACATTCACTGTTGCATTCCTCTTGGGATCACAGTATCATAAGGTTGCCATAAGTGAGATGACTGTATGGCTGGTTCTACGAGGGACCCTCGGGAGTGGCATCAGGAGGAAACAAACAAACATCCACTATATGATCTATTCATCAGAAGATCTAATGAATTTGTCTGTCAGGATTTTTCATTCTCTTTATATAAATGCACCCTCCTGTTTATCGGGGCTTGGGGCTGGCAACTACAATGCACTCATTTGTGCAATACCCCTGCTCCACCTGGGCGCTAAATGAATGCTAAATGAAGGCTTTTATTTGTCATATACGCATATACAGGTGTACTTTTTTTTCTTCACAAATCACAGCTTGTTAGGCAACTGAGGTCAGAGAACAGGGTTAAGCCTTTAGTTCCTGGAGCAAAGAGGGTTACGGGCCATGCTCAAGAGTGGCAGCATGGCAGAGCCTGGATTTCAAATCTCTACCTTTCAACTAAAATTATCCATGCTAATAATATGACTGGATAATTATCTGGAAAGCAATTTTAAAACTAAAAGGTACGAATAACTTCACCAGCTGAGCAGTAAATATTCCTAAATTAACAGGATTAACATGAGACTGGCTCTAGTTAAACAGTTAAAGTGATTTAGATGGGCTATGTTGCTTATGAGGTCAGGAGTGAAACCACGGAGAGCTTTAAAAGCTATTAACAAGACTTACAGGGCAGCCAATGTAAACTGAATAAAGAGGAGTGAATGTGATCTGACTCTCTTTTCCTGGAAAAGATGTTCTTAAGCAGCGTTCACCTATCTGAAGCCTACTGACAGAAACAGTATGGGGCGACCAAATAGCAAATCAATGCAATAATCCAATCCAGAGATAATCAAAGTGGGTCCTAGTATGATATGTCCCATTTGTGCTATGATTCTCAAACTGTCAAAGCCTTTTATATGATAATCAAATAAACACTCAACTGGTGTGCACTGCTGTTATATCTGGCCAAACGTGATTGATTAGTTTGTTGGGCAAGACGAAGCTTAGGGGTTAAGGTACTGGACTGATAGTCAGAAGGTTGTTGGTTTAATCTTGGGCCCTTAAACAAGACTCCCAAATGGTATCTGGCGAAAATGTCAACTTTAAACAATTTTAAAGTGAAAGTCAGTTCTGTATTAATGGATGTCATGTACCAGAGGACGAAAATTCCACACATAAAGTGGCCCAAAACCGAACCTTGTGGGACACCATACTGTACTTTTCAGCTAGGCAACTACAAAATGCATCAACAAACATATAAAATGTAAATATATATAAACTGTAAAATAAATATGTACTTATGTGATTCGAGGCATGTCAAATTCCTCATCCATGTTACCAGAAGAGAATGGTGTACCTGGAAACGGACTTTCTTCAGCATCTTCAGCAGCGTCTCCAGTCGGCACTTAGGATCCCAAGTGAGTATTAATTATAATACAACACAATCCAAGCCTTACACTCAGCTGTCATAAAGAATAGCAAAAATCTTTTTCCTCCCGAAAAAAACATGAACTCGTATGCTTTTGTGCAAGACTACGACTACAAACGAGCAGCAGCAGTGGGGACCTAGTGTATCTTTAGTCTTGCTGTCTGTCTGCCCTCTCGCTCTCATGTAAGCCCTTGAACAACAAAGCCTGGCTTGGCGCTTATCTGCTTGCTCATTCATCCGAAAGAAAGACCCACCCTCTTTTATGACTCGGAGAGCAATCATTAACACCCCTTCCTCCAATCCGCCAAGTAGGGTACACTTCAACCCCCACGACCCACACAGCCTATTACAGTAACGCCTTACGGCTGAGCTCTGGCAACACAAATACAGCTGTTTCTTCCGACCAAACACCGTGCAGATCCGCATCACAGTCCTAAAGTCTTTCATTATCCAATATGAAGCAGGGTCAGCGAAGATATCATTTGATGATGGTCTAGAGGAACTTCAGTGGCCTGCAGAGAGCTCTGACCTCGACCCCATAAAACACTTTTGGAATGAATTGAAACTTCCTTGGCAAGCCAGGCCTTTTCAACTAATCAGTGCCTGACATTTTGGCTTACCAGGAACTAATTCCCACAGACCCGCTTCATCTTAAGGTCAGTGGTTTTGGACTTGGAAGTCCAACAGGCTTTTAGTGTTCATTGTCCATGTGGTCACCATCAAAAGAAGACAGATTTAAACTGCAGACAGGTCAGTCACTATGATACCATGCTTTTGTAGCACGTTCAGAATAAACATGGGCTTCCTGGTAAATGTGGCAGCATGTTTCTGCTTTCATGTCAATGGTACCTTTCACACCTGCACATATCACCTATGCCACGAGCTCTGATACAGCCCCGTATAGTCAGATTTTGGCGGTTGGACCTCTCCCTAATGGTAGTCCAAATGGTCCATTTCATCTTTGGCATGGTGAAATCAAGACCAACATTTCTCAGAAACAAACGCAGCTAGAAATTTGGAAATGCTTTTCTTAGGTCTTGATGTGAAGCCCCTTAGGGATCACTAATGGACAAAATCTGTAAAGAGCTAAATCTGTACCCACAGTTTAGTAATCAATACCCACAAATTTGTTAACTGGACCCACGAATTTGTAAACGGCCTCTCAATTTAGCAAAACAGTGCTCACGACCGGTACTCTCACATCTGTGGCCTTCGTTAGTACATCTGCAGTTTTGCTAAATTGTTGGCACAGATTGTTCCTGGCTCCGAGGAAAAGACTAATAGGGGAAAAGTTGGTCCAGTGCGCCCCCTGTTGAGATTTTCACGCAACACTCAAAACGTTTTTACTGCTGTTAAAAAAGTTTTGCCTCCGTTCAGCCCCTTTTCAGGGTGTTTTAATCCTGTCTGTTGTCTGTTGTAATAAACGCACAAAACACAAATACAGTTGACTTGCGTTAACATACAGAATTATTTGACGTAAAACAATGCTAACGTGTACCCCAAAAACAGTGCTAACAATATAGCCCACGTGGGAAAATATCTTAATAATAGTCTTTCCACATATTAACTATGAGGTGATACACTATATATGCTCAGAATATATGTACATGGCAACTTGTAACATATATGAAATACCCGTAGTAACATGTGTATATAAGTATAATAAAATATCAATATTATGTGTCGCATCAGTATATGTTAGCATCCATATAAAATGCATATTTGCAATTTTATTAACATCACATTTATAAAAAATCTACACATATACGTCAGTAAATTTCAAATTTGCATGAATATGGCTTTATATTTTATTTGAATGTACGTGTGTGTGTGTGTGTGTGTGTGTGTGTGTGTGTGTGTGTGTGTGTTTGTTGAGGGGGCTGGGGGGGTTCCTAATGAAGAATTATGTACATTTAAACCGCACTGCAGCTTATACACTCCCACCATAAGTACTTATAGTAGTTATTACCATGTTAGTGGTCCACCACTTAATTACTATCCAGCCAGTAAAAAGCGTTTACATTGGTGGATCCTTTAAGATTGATAAACCAGTGTTTGATTAACCAAAGTTCCTCCTCGGCCAGGTGTAGCTTATAAAATCATCAGTGAATAAACATACCAGATCAGTGTACCTAATAAAGTGTTCTCTTTAATACGTCCTACATGTCTCCACGTTTGCTTTTCCACCGGTGGTCTGATAACATGTTTTCTACATGTTTTTTACAGTGAATCATTCACTTACTACTTCAGGGTCATGGTGGGCCTGGTGCCATCTGGGCCAAAGCATCACATTCTCACACTTTCACATACTGACCTACACCTAGGGCAACTTAAAGAAGCCAGTACTTTCATACTAGAAAGCCTGAATGTCACAAGGAGACACATTCTGTGATACATTTTGTATTTATTGAAATATAGATTTTGGAGCCAGGTATTTCTGTACGACTAACACCAGTGCCTGCTTTTTTATCTGAATTGATAAAAAGAAAGAACCTAAAGTGGACTCCAGACTTCCATGCCCTTGATGAAAGAGGGACAAAGTAAAAAAAGCATTGTGTACACGTCTTAAGTGGGTATACATAACCATATCAAATACATTTGCTCATAAGACATTGCTGTAACAATTGGTTTCACAAGAAACTCAGCAAGAAACTCATTTTGCTTAGCACAACACATGTGAACCTTTCTGACCAGAAGCAATTCTCGGAAAGTCCAAAAACTGTGTAAACTGTATTATCATAATTCTAAGATGTAATGCTGAAGCAGTGAAAGTGATAAGCGAGAGTTTTAAACATTAATCCTGAGGAGTACAGACAATAAAAAGTGTTGCAGGAATGATCATGTGACATGATCAGGAGGTGGTGGAGTATATAAGTGATCTCACGTAGAAACAAAGAACACACGTAAAGCTCCAGGGTACAGAAGCAGCACCATGGCTTTTAAATTCCTGCCTCTCCTGGGTTTCCTCACACTCTCCTGCCTTCTGGCTCCTCTGGTTTTCACTTCAGGTGAGTGCAGGGGATTACTGGGGTTGTAGGGGATTCATTCAATTCATTAAAAGACGAATTTTCCTGAAATATTTATATGTGTTTTCTAGAATAAAAAAAACACTAAAACAATGTATTGTTTCTTGTGAAAATAAAAATATATTTTTTAAAATCTTCATTACCAATATATTATCTTTACACTATAAATGAGTTTTTTTAACATTAATGGTAAATCAGCTGCTCAATACTGTACAGTAAACGTGTTAGATTTTATATTTATACACTGACCAGGCATAACATTATGACCACTGACAGGTGAAGTGAATAACAGTGATTATGTCTTCATCATGTCACCTGTTAGTTAGTCGGAAATATTATGCAGCAAGTGTACATTTTATCCTTGAGGTTTAATTTAGAAGCTTGAAAAATAGGCAAACATAAGGATGTGATTAAGTTTGACAAACACTAAATTGTGATGCTAGAAGAGCATCTCCAAAACTGCAGCTCTTGTGGGGTGCTCCTGCTCTGCAGTGGTCAGTATTTATAAAAAGTGGTCAGGTCATTGATGAATGCTTGTGCCGATCTAACAGACGAGCTACTGTGGCTCAGACCGCTGAAGAACTTAATGTTGGTTCTGATAGAATGATAGAAAGGTGTCAGAATAAACAGAGCAGCCCAGTTGTAGGGTTGTTTTCAGCAGTCAAAGGGGGACCAACACAATATCAGGAGGGTGGTCCTAATGTTATGCCTGATTGATACAGTATAAGTATATTTGTACATTCCAGTCATAACCCATCAATGCTCATCTTAAGGCAAGGCAAATAACAAAAACAAGTGTCATCACATTTCTTATTAGTGAGACATTTTATGTTTTTTTAATTGCTGCAATTTTGCAAGTACATTTTTCTTCATTCTTGCTTGATGTAAGATCTCAGGTGCTTAACAGCCTTTGTTCGCTGTCAACTGATTCTCCAATTACTGATGCATCATAAAACAAGCATGATAAAATAAATATCACAAAGGGGTTTAAAGATACTCCAAACTACATAAAACCAACTATTCCATCAATTTCATGGTTTGTTTTGTTCTGACAGCGTGGTGTAATATATGTCTGAATACTTTAAATATTTATTTTGTCTTATGTAATAGCTAAAACAAAACACTACAGTTGCGAACTATCGGGATACATTTGACATCTATATATTGTAATGTTTAGGAGTAGTTGCTTGCAAATTTCCATAAACATGATATCATTGCTTTCAAGTTTGCCAAGTAAGATCACACCCAGGGTCAAAATTAAAATGTTTTCATTTGCTTCTGAATTGCTTCTTGATTTGGAAGCAGCATTAAGTCAAATTTCCAGGGACTGATTTCCATAACCATGCTTTCTGCAGATGTCGGGAAGCCATATCCAGTTTCACTAGTGGTTCACAATTCCCTCACTGACCAGAAGAATGTAACCTTCACCACTGACATTGCATATAGAGGCATCTTACTTGGAGCTATGAGGAGGACCCAGGAGAGCAACAATGGATTTAAGTAAGCATTGTTGAACTCTAATGGTGACAAAATTGGTTTGGGTCCAGTGGAGACACTAATTGGCCCTATAGACGATGTGTGTGTGTGTGTGTGTGTGTGTGTGTGTGTGTGCAGGTGGACGAGGACTTCTCTCCACAGGAGTACAGGCTGCAGTACAGAC
>JAYDZG010000021.1:14616912-14642093 GCA_034509265.1 Microcambeva bendego
CGTCCCTCAGGCTCCTCAGCCTAATAAAAACACGGCAACTGTGCTGCAGTGAGCTCAGAACTTCAAAGGGAGACCGAAATATTGGGATTTCAGTAGGCACGTAAAATTAGAATTCGTTTAATACTCGGACACAACCCTATTTATCCGGGCTTGGACCGGCACTGTGATGTACTTGTGTATGCATCGTAGTCGCTAGGTAACTCGGTGTCTCCAGGTAACCCGGCTGCAGGTTTTGGGACTCGTGGATTTTTGTTCCTCCCATTTACCTCACTTGTACGTCTTTGGATGGTGGGAGGAAAGCCACAGAGATGCTCGGAGAACATGCTTGGAACATAAAGGACCCAGACCGGCCCACACGGGACCTTCAAGCTGTGAGGAGCTAAATTGAAAAGAGGAAATGTACTTATAATATTAAAATACTTGGGACCATAGGAGGGAACCAGAACCAGGAGGAAGCCCACAAAAACACAGGGAGAACATGCAAACTCCACACAGAAAGGACCTGGATGTCCCCGGCTGGAGACAGTTCTACCCACTGAGCCACCATCTTGCTTAAATCAGTTAATTTTAAAAGAATATATCCTATTTTTTTCCTGATTTATTTTTAATAGTAATTTAGATGCATGGTTTGAGTAGTGCTCCTCACAGCTAGAAGGTCCCGGGTTCGATCCCCTGGTTGGCCGGCCCGGGTCCTCACTGTGTGGAGCATGTTCTCCCAGCGTCTCTGTGGGTTTACTCTTGGTGTTCCTGTGTCCTCCCACCCAAGTGAGGTAAACAAAATTCCATGAGTGTGATTGCTTATAACCTTGTGAGTGGATGAATATTGTTAAAATAAATTGTCTTAAGTGCTCTGTGCGAATTTGTCATTCATGTCCTAACCCCCCGCCTCTGTCTCGCCCGACCTTCACAGTGAACATCTGTCCTGCTCCTTCACCTTCTTCCTACACGGAGACAACAACGTGTGCACCAGCGTGGAGATCAACCAGCACCAGCCCGTCTACCTGCTCAGTGAAGAACACCTGACGCTAGCGCAGCACAGCAACAACCCAGTGCAGGGTAAGACCACGCCTTCCTGCTCGGCCAAACCTCACGTTCTTCACTCTCGGCAGCTTTAGAGTTACAAGGAGGGAAAACTTGACTCACACTTGCGAGGAATCTGTTTGCCAGACAGGAGAGAATTTATACGAGCTACAGGCTCGATGTAATACGGAGGATGGTGGAAGCCTACTGGGTAGAGCTTTGAGCCATTAACTGGAGAGTGGCGATGGCTGACCATGCACTCTGACCTCAGCTTCCAGAACAATGATTAAAATAAAAGGCTATAAAACCAAAAGGCTGTAATACTGGTGGAATATTCCACTGTTAAATGAAGCTGTATGAGTGAAATCTACGATACTTATTTACCTAGATCCTGCCGAGGATCTGCCTTTTCTCACAAGTTTGTTGGGTGTTAGTATTGACGTACTGTGTAGTGATGGGAAAATGTATTTCTGCCTTATTAAAACAACTCGTCATCAAAAGGAGAGATCGGAATCCTGGGCCGTGTATCAGTTTTATATTTTAACATTTAACAGACGCCCTTAAACAAAACGACTTACATCACAAGGACAGGATCCAATCTGAGCAATGAGGGTTGAGGGCCTCGCTCAAGGGCCCAACTGTGGCAACCTAGCAGTGGAGAGGCTTGAACTAGTCCAGTAAAGTACGACTTACATCACAAGGACAGGATCCAATCTGAGCAATGAGGGTTGAGGGCCTCGCTCAAGGGCCCAACTGTGGCAACCTAGCAGTGGAGAGGCTTGAACTAGTCCAGCCTGGAGAGAAAGGTGCATTGAATCTCCCGGCAGCTGTTTTCAAAGGTGAAACATCCTTTATGTATCTAAATCTGTCACTTAATTGGGCTTGGTGCAGATTTGAATCATGTCACTCACATTTACTTCCTGCGTTCAGCCCGTTCAGAAAGCTGCACTGATTAACAGAGAGGTTCTGTTGCAGCACGGTTACCAGGCTGATCATTACTCTGGATAGTCTCATCTACAGAGTTTGTGGAACCGTACGTCCAGTAACCTCAAACGTGGCCAGAAGTTCAGGCGCTGCTGTGTAAAATCATTACTATGGCACATTTTGTGCTTTCTTGCTAAACTACAGTGTCTTTCATTTGATCGAATCTCTTAGATCTTCAGCTTTCAGTGTCCTGTTAGCGTGTTGGTTCTGCCCCGTTCTCAGGGGTGTAGTAATGAGTCACAGCTGCAGTTAAATCTGTCGGGCCACTCAGGCAGTGAGCAGTTTAGATCTCGTCCTAGAGCTCCGTGAGTCCTGTTGTGGTGTTAATACAGATTTTTATCATTTATCCATGTCGATATGCTTTCCATTCATTTCCATTTTTAAATTGGACGTTAATTGATGTTACTTTCTGTTATTAGTGTAGTCAGTTACACGTGGCGAACAAAAGCTGCGCACCGCCGATCCAGGGCCGTTTGCTCTTCATTACCGACCGAGAGTTAACTTCCTGATGAGGCTCGTCCTCGTTCATCATTTGTCTCCCTCGGGGTATTTTAGTCAGTTTGAAAAGCTTTTCATGTGTGCAGGCTTAGCCAAATGTAGTCGGCGTCGATTCCAAGCACAACAAGCTCAATCCCTCAACATTCACCCCCCCACACACACACACCACCGCTACTGCTGCCAAATGTTCCTTTGATGAATGTTCACGAAAGTGGAAATAGTAACAAAAGATCGAACTAAAGCTTTACACACATTTGCGACCCAAATGAATGAAGTTAAGATCCACTGCTGAGTAGAATTTACAGGTTTATGCAATAGACACTAAAGAGCATAAATATCAAACGTGCCATAACCATCTAAATGTGCATTGAAACGACAATTTCTTTAACAGAGTGAAAATGTAATAAGGAATTTCCAAACATCGCTCGTAAACTGGTAATTAAATCAAATATTGACATTTTTAGGGATTTCCTCCGGGTGCTCTGGTTTCCTCTCGAAGTCCAAAAACGGGCAGCCAGGTTAATTGGAGACGCCCGGTTGTCCTGTAGGTACAAAGCCACTAGGATGCACAACCCAGTGCATTGTATTGCCTGGCCCATGCCCAGATAAATAGGGAGGGTTGGGTCAGGAAGAGCCTCCTGCGTAAAAACTAAATCGCTCTCGTCGTTTAGTGGTCAAGGTACTGGACTAGTAATCCAAAGGATTCCGGTTCAAACCTCACTACTGCCAGGTTGCTGCTGTTGGGCACTTAAGCAAGGCCCTTAACCCTCATTGCTCAGAGTGTATACTGTACTGTAAGTCGCTTTGGATGAAGGCGTCTGCTGAAACGATAGGTATTTGTTTCTAAGACATGATTGGCTGATGGGCGTGACACCTGGGACACAGATGAGGGACCTTCTCCTGGAATTAACCTTTCACTGTAATGTCAGAGTTTCAATCTCCCTCGAATGAAAAGCCAGCAGGGCCCGATCAAACGTTAAAGAAAGTGTAAAACGATTTTAAAAACTCCCACTTTTTCTCCTGAATTAATCTGTTGTGCTTTTTATTCCGCCATCAGTGATTCTCAGTCCGTATGGTCTCAACGGGACTCTAACCGGCCAGTCCTTCAAGCTGTCTGACCCTCCCACTCAAAAGTTAATAGAAGAATGGAAGCAGTTCTACCCGATCAGCCCCAACACAAAGGAAAGCTCGGAGGACAAGGTGGACGATTTGGACTGGGAGGACGAGACCCTGGCTGCCGTCGAGGTCCTCGTCGGTAAGTCGACCGTCCCCGTCGCCGGCAGCTGAATTAGAGTGGCATTCCCGTCCCTCCGTTTATTTACGAGTGATGTACTTCTTTTTAAGCCGGAGTGAGGATGGTGTACCCCGCCTGCTTGGTCCTCGTGGCTCAGTCAGATATTCCGGCCCTGGCCGCGTTGAGCTCCGCTGGCACTACTTCTGGAGGTCATCACAGTCACTCAGCACACAGAGAGCCGGCCTTTTCTTCGGTCACCCTCACTCCCCCGACCTCGCCTGAGGATGCCCTGAAAGGTACGGCAGTCACGACACGACTTTTAAACATAGTGACATAAAACTCTTAAAACAACGTGGGAAATTAAAACCCTTTTATGGGAAACTGCTTCTGTTTTGTTGTTTTTGTTGTTTTTTTTTTTTCAGTACTCGAAATGTTAGATTTGAACTTTAAAAATGACTACATTAATCGATTCAGTAAAGAATGGATACGAACCGATTATTTTGGGAACCGATTCATTAGGAATTGATTCACCGATGATTCTTTTCAAATGGATCAATTCTCACTTTAAACAGCAGGGGGAGCCAGCGTTACATTTTTTGAACCCAAAAAATTAATCTATTTTTTAAATATCTTATAACTATGTCCTGACATAAAGACACTGATTGTTTAAATTAACTACTACTACTAATCATAATTACAATAATAACGATGTAATAATAATAAATACAATTACTAAAAATAATTACAATAATTAAAGTACAATAATATAACAATAATACATCTACTAGAACTGATAATAAAAAAATAATACTTATAATAGATACTACTACTAACAATAATAAAATAATATTAATAATACATGCAATACGTATAATACTATGTATATAAACAAAAACATTCATTACATTTTCTTGAGTTCTCTGTATTATATCATGTCGTTTCATTAATGCTTCTAATCCAGGTTAACCTTCAGTAGACTTTCTGTAAGAATCCGCCTCTGGAAAGAAGCAGCTGCACACATTGTATAGGGTCGGTGTCAGACAGAGGCTTGGACATTTACATTCTCAGCATTTAGCAGATGCTTTAATTCAAAGCTCTTTACAGCTGTGACTGTATGCAGTGTAAGCAATATAGGGTCCAACAGAGGCAACCTGGAAGCGACTGGCAACCTTCTTAGTCACCAGTCCAGTCACCACTAGTCCAGTCACCTTAGTCGCCCATTAGAATGGAGTTGGTTCTGACAGGTGCAGTGTGTGTTAAACCCAGGTTTGATTTGGCATGTTTCGACTGTCCGGGCAGTAACATCACTCAAATTGTTGTCTGCAGTAGCACAGTCGACTCCCAGGTGGGCCAAAGTGTCTCAGTCGTCCGATGGCTTCGGCATGGACAGCACGAGTCATCACGGCGGCAAAGTTCCCTGCAAGCTGGCCAGTCATTTAGTGGAGACCGTCTGGCAGGAGTGCAACGTCAACCGGGCTCAGAACAAGTACCGTTTCACTTCTGCTCCGCTCTCTGTTAGTGCTTAAAACATGATGGCTTCAGCGATCGAGCTTTGTGTTGCTTTCATCCCTACAGGAGAAAATTCTCAGCTCTGACCAACGGTGTGTCCGAAGACGAGATGGACAAGGCTTGTGCTTGGGATTTTGTCGAACACTATCAAAGGGGACTGTGCAATTGCTCAAGGTATAAAAAATAAATAAAACACATAGGAAACACATTTGATTGTGCTTAGTTTAGTCTGCTCGTCCTTCTACAGCTCAGTTTGTAAAATGTTTCTTTTCTTTTATTTCTTTGAAAGCTTGAGATGTTTTCTTAAATATTTATTATTTTTATTAAGTCTGACTGAACTTCCCATTTTATCGAAGTTTGCGAACAGAAATGAGCGCACGTTGACGTGACAAATTCACCTTTAAATGTTCGACCTAGCCAGTTTTGATTTTCGAACTTTAACACGCTTCAGTCATTCATGACCGCGCAGACTGGGCAGAATACTTTTATTTAGATCTAGAATACTCGCAACTGTGCAGGGAAATCTCCGCGCAGTGATTCACACGTGTGAACACTAGGGGGCGCTGAGCAGCCCTAGCCTCGGCGCCCGGGGAGCAGTTACAGGTTAGGTGCCTTTCTCAAGGGCACTTCAACCCAGCAACCTTCTGATCAGCCAGTTCTCTAGACACCAGGCCACGGCTGCCTCTAATGCACTTCATGTGTAATCGATCTGTAACTATCTAACCGTGTTGGCTGCTACGTGTGAGTTAAATAGTTCATTTTCTTTCTTTTTTTTCTATTACTGCTTAATGCAGATATTGAGCATCACTGCTTCTTAAATCTGCCGTTTTCAAGCAATTCTCCAGTGCAACTTTATTGACTTTTGTTACGTTATGATGAGCTCTAAATAGATCAATGTTTGTCAGACATTGATTTAGGACGTAACACATTTCAGTAGTGCGGTAATTAATAATTAAAAATGATTACAGGCTTACCAGCCGCCGTTTGTTATTTAACTCTGCTTCTAAGGGTCATAAATCCCTGTTAAAAGAATTAAAACTGGTTACTGTGATCGTCTCCACGTTACACACAGAGGCGTGAAGGTGCTCCGGCTGCAGAAAACCCCGCTGCGTTATAAGTATTGTCCTGTTGACGTCCCTTTCTCTGTTATCCCCCAGACACAAGAACCTAAAGCAGCGTGTGGGCGGCACTCCCGGCCTCCCCCTCTCCGTCAACCAGCCCTCTCAGTTGCCCTCCAAGGTCAAAGTGGTAGACAAACCCGAGAAACCCGAAAAGCAGCAGAAGCGGCCCCAGACCCCCTTCCACCACCGCAGCTTTGTGGGCGAGGATCTGAGCATGGAGCCCGAGGACCGGCCCGGCCACTATCACGCCCTCCACCACGGCGACGACGCTCCAGGCAAAGCGCAGACGCTACACACATCATCCAGGGACATGGCCGGCTCGCCTCAGCCTCCGCCTCTCAGCCCCCACCCCTGCGAGCGAGAGGAGGAAACGGCAGCCGAGCTGAAACGCTCCTCCACCCCCCTCCACGAACAGTTCTACCCATCGTCCTCGGAGCCCTGCCTGCTCCCTCCCAAAAGCCCCGATCATCCTTCCTTCAGCGCTATGACCTCCGAGTACCCCGCCACTTATCCAGACTCCCAGGAGCCCACGGTGTACGTGGGATCGGCCATCAATCCCAACGAGGACACGAGCCACAACCCCTGGAGATACTTCCGACTGCCTGGCAAGAGGAACGTCGACCTGGCTCCTCCTCAGCTCCCCGTAGACAAACTGAAGCAGGACAGCCTGGACAGCGCCGTCTCGGTCACGGAGTAAGCAGCCGGTTCTCAGTCGCGTTTTATTATGAACAGTCTAGTGGATTGATCGCTCCAGTATTTAGTACTTCAGTTCAAGTCAGTGGTTTATGCAGAGACGGGATTGGCTGTGTCTGATGGGTGCGGATAGTCGAGGGTTGCACAATAAACTCCACCAAGCATCAATATTGTGTTTAACAGTAAACTGGCAAAACAGTATTTTGAACTCTGACTATAAGTTTGTTGGACGTCTCGGTAACCAATGGAAGTAAAATCCAATAACGTCCGTGTGATCTGTTCAGCTATTATAGTACGTGTCTGGATATCTGTGTCCTCCATATGGCTGGACCTCTAAGCTCTAGGTCAGGGCTCTAAGCTCTTTAAAGCAAACTAGAGTCCAGTGGTTCCCAACTGGGAGGGGCCATTGAAGGGCAAAACGAACCAGCGATGGGGATCATGGCTTTTTGAAGGGACCCGGATCTTTCTGCTCCTTTCCTGTTAAAGACAAAAACACGGCTCGTTCTTTTTAACAGGCAGTCAGGGCGCTTATTAATAATATATAATAATATATACTTTATGAGCAGTAGACAAGCTGGTCGCTCTGCTTTAAGTTCCAGAAAAATCTGAAACTTCTCTCGTGCTCATACATTAGAGCCACGAAGAATCAGATTTAACGTAATAAAGCAAGTTTAGTTCTTAATTATAAATTTCAGTGGGGTCTGGAAGTAAGAAATGTGTACGTGTCAATGGGGGGCATTTTTCTTCATCTACGAAAAAGGGACGCAGCGTGAACCAAACTTTTGCTATGTAGTTGGAACCATTTAACTTCCTGTCTGTCACAAATTCAGTAACTAGAACAGGTGTCCCAGTACTTTCATCCATATTTTGTATGCTTAGAAGAAAGACCCACTGTGGAACAATGGAGCAGACTAAAAAAAAAGTCGTCCACAATGTTCAATATATTTAACACTTCAATTACTAAATTAAAAAGGAATTCAGAGTTGGAATATACAGCATGCATTTCAAATAAAGCGATGGCATTCGCTTGAACACCCGCCACACCAGTACAGTAAAGTGGCCCCTGGGGGTCTCGACTAGGTTATACCAGCAGAATAACGAAAGCTTTTTGGTTTTCAGGATGATGGCTCCCACCTCGATGCCTCTGAAAGTCTCTGATGAGCGAGTGAAGCTTTACCTTCAGAAGAAGAACCAGTACCTGTCGGTGTCGGTAGGCGACGGCGAGCAGGAGGTCGACGCCGATCCTTACGCCTTCGTCGAGGGCGACGAAGAGTTCTCGTTCTCCGATAAAGAGAAGCGACCCGGAGCAGAAGCGGCAAAAAGAAACAAGGTCCGTCCGAGGAGAAGCACATTTAATAATGCGAAGTTTCAGTGTGTTCGGTCATTAATGGCGAGTAAGACATCATAGGCCGGGTGCGACTCACAGCTGACGCGTCTTCGTCTGCTGTTCCACCGAGATTCAACCAATAAAAAGAATCGGTCGTATTGATTTCAGCTGGATTGATAATCAGTGAGGAATTTTTGACTTTCACACACGATCAACAGGAAGACCAATTTAATCCACCCCATAGTGTGCACGTCACGTGCCCGGCGAGAGGATCTTACTTTTGGGAGTCTGTAAGGCTGAGCTACAGTCTGATCAGATCTGATTTTTTTAAATCAGACCTTGACGAGCTTTTTACCGACTGCGTTCATCGAAATACAGAATTTTTCTATTGTATGAATTTCTTAGTCAGTTTCTCCCAAGATGAAATTTTCCTTTTACCCCCACAGTACATCTAATTAAAAAACAACTTAAGTTGTATTTGGCAGTAATTGATATGAATCAGTAAAACACCTCGTACTTGTTTTGTTACATCAAGATCATTTCACTGTTCTGTATTAAATGCTGTTGTGTTTTTTTTTTTTTTCAGAGAGACGATGGCAGTACTTCTTCGACCGACGGTGTGTACTCGTTAGATTTTTATTTCTGTAGGGATCCCCCCCCCTCTCCTCCTCATATATACACCCCCACCCTTCATATCTCGCTGGCCTGCCGATACGAGTGATCTCTGTTTGTTTATCGCCACAGATCCCCAGGGCTCCGCCTGCAGCAAACCGCCACCGACCACCAGCCTGATCCACGAGACCGACCTGGCGGTGTCGATTAACGACCTGGACAATATCTTCAACTCTGACGAGGACGAGCTTACGGTCAGCAGATCCTCCACCCTCGAGCTCTTGTGTCAACACACTGAAACTCGTCAGGCTTTATTAGTGTCGACAGAGAGGAACGAAGACACACCGCACTAGGCTCAGCCATTTCTCTGCTACTGTAGAAGAGTAGAATTAACACCTTTATTTGTTTTCACATATTCAGATGTACAGTACAAGGAAATTCTTTCTTCACATATCCCGGCTTGTTTGAAAGCTGAGGTCAGAGCGCCGGGTCATCGTACGGCACTCATGGAGCAGACAGGGTTACGGGTCTCGCTCGAGGATAGCCTCAATAGCTTAAAGCTCTGCTCACTAGACTCTGTGTTGAGCAGCACGTCAGACTCGACGTATAATAAACAGAAGCTAAAATAAATCAACATAGCCTAGTAGCCTAGTGGTCAGGGAACAGGACTAGTAATCCAAAGGTCGCCAGTTCAAATCTCACCCCTGCTAGGTTGCATCTGTCGGGCCCTTGAGCAAGACCCTTGACCCACAATTGCCCAAGCTGTATACTGTAACTGTACTGTAAGTCGCTTTGGATGAAAGACGTCCGCCAAGTACTGAAAATGTAAATATACACCGACTTCAGATGATTTCACTAAAAACCATAACAGTGAGTCAAAAGTATTTGGACGGCTGAAAACTTAGGACATAAATGATCTGGTTCATTTTCTTGTAGTTTCTTTTTTGTAATCTTGACTTGTGTGGATATTTGAATATAATATTTCCAATGTCGGAGCTTAAAGAAATAGAAACTAATCCCGCATTAGTGTCTGTCCACACTCCGAATAGGAAAAACATGCATGAAGTTTTGTTTTTATTCATCAATATTGATTTCTTTTTTTCCCCTCACAACAGCCTGGAGCCAGAAGAACCGGGAATGGAACCGAGGAGAAATTTGCTGGAAAGGAGCCCAAACCAGCAGCACCGGATCCCCTGTCCTGCATAAGTACGTCTGACGGACGCTACACCGATTCAAGCTTTTAAAAGATCGAGGCGTTTTCATTTCCAAATGATTCACATGCAGAAGCCGTTCTTTATTATTATTATTATTATTATTATTATTATTTATCGATTGTGTGGTTTATGTCCCTGCTCGCCTTGTTTGTCCAGGCTCTGCCGACCTCCATCAGATGTTCCCCACCCCTCCATCTCTCGATCAACACATAACGGGCTTCTCCCCCATCAACGGCGGGAAGGAGTGCGGCTCTATAGAGACCGGCCCAGGCTTCACTTTGGCGGACGGCTCTATGCTCAGTGGATCCTTCAAAATGGAAGTCGAGGAAGGCTTCTGCAGCCCCAAGCCATCCGAGATCAAGGTAACGAATAGGGCTGCAGCTGTGGATTCTTTTTGTGATCGAGTGTTCTGTCCTCTATTCCAGCCATTAATTCAGTCATTGGATAAGAAATGGTTTTGCTTTGATAAAAAGCAAAACCAAATACATATGAGATCAAATAAGATGTCAAGATTTTAGATATAGCATGGTTTAAAGAGGAAATTTTATAAATGGCAAAGACAAATTTATTTATAACCTATTTATGTTAAAAGAAGCAAAAAAACAACACAATGGGTTTGCTTTAAGGAACTCTCTCTCTCTCATTCTGAATTCCTGACTCTCTTCCTGGTCGCAGGACTTCTCCTTCGTCTTCAAGCCGGAGTCCTTTCAGATATTCGTGGGCTGCTCTCTGTACGCTCCCCTGAAAACACTTCCCAGCCATTGTCTGCCATCCATCAAGCTGCCAGAGGAGTGTTTGTACAGGCCCAGCTGGACTGTGGGTAAACTCGAGATGATGCAGTCGGTACCCACCATGCCCTTCCTCAACAAGGACAGGTGAGTTCAGACTCAACGCAGCATCGTTGTGTTGAGAGATTATAGCATCTTATCGGTATCTTTTACCTGTGGGAGTCTTGTATGACTTCGAAATATCGTAACAGAAATATGTCCCATATTTATACTTTAGGACTTTCTATTGGGCTTTTTGGACACAAGGGGGTGCTGTAGACCGCTTTAAGCTGATCTGTGGTTTTATAAACTGGATCATGGACGTCCTTGTTCCATGTCTGGAGTCTTCATTTCACTTTATAACACTCATCTCGACCTTTTCTGTGTGTTTTCTGCATTTAACTTATAAATTACGCATTTCGATTAGACCGTAACTACATAGTGTTAATAAAAAATACATGTGTGGGCCATTTGTCAAAGCGAGTGTGTTTACCATTTTAATATTTCCAGCGCTTATTGTTAATAATGTCAAAATCTTAACGTTGATATTTATCTACGATGCCACGACATTGTGCATCCGGCAGTGACGATCACAGTCGGAAAGAACTAAAGTGGGACCGGCACTACAGTGGATTGGCTTTGTGCATCCCAGTAGCCGAGGCAGTTTCAAACTGTGGGTTCGGAGTCTCGGAGCCGGTGTGCTAGTAGTAAATCCCATTACAAGACCTGCGCTCAGTGTAGAAGAATATATAACTGATGTAACAGCTGGGTTTTCTCATATTTAGCTTTTGGACTAACATGATGTGTGACAAATGAAAACTAACACAAGGTAGAATTCATTTCTCTCAAATGATGTCCTCTGGTATTATTGATGATGGGGGTCTAGAGCCAATCAAGCGCCGTCACAACATCTGTACAGCTGCCGCTCTTTTATTTAGGTTATTCTCAAACACATATTGATGGAGCTCCATAGATGGACTAAGGAAAGCAAACAAGAGCACATGGCAGAAACTCAAGAACAACTTTAACCTTTCGCAACCACAAAACTAAAATACACAAATACATCATATACATACGTAATACATACTGCTGCCATTAAATGACATGAGTGCGTTAAACAGGGCATTAAAACCTAAATAGGGCGGCAAGAAGGTCCTGGGTACGATCCCAGTGTCTCTGGGTCTTCTCAACGGGGTTCCGGTTTCCTCCCACAGTCCAAAAACTTGCAAGTGAGGTAAATTGGAGAAACAAAATAGTCTGTGATGAAGCTTGTGTAGTGATTAACCGTTTCCTGTCATGGATCTAATAAACAAAACCTAAATAATTAAAGGATTCAGGTTATTTTTCATCCTATTAGAAACAGTTTAGTAACTTTTGGTTACTGAGTAAAAACACATCCTGGAACTTCGTGGGTTTTTTTTCTTCAGTATTTAGTCTTCTGCTGTTTAACATGTTCTCTCTGTTTCCGTCAGCAACATCCCCAGCGTCGGCAGCGCCATCGAGCTCCAAGAATATACCCAGACCTACACCCCACAGACCCACACCCCCTTCCAGTCCAACAGTGCCCCACCCAGCAACAGCGGCGCGGGCATCCTGCCCTCGCCCGCCACGCCTCGCTTCTCCGTCCCCACGCCCAGGACGCCCCGCACGCCGCGCACCCCCCGCGGCCCCGCCAGCGCCCAGGGCTCCATGAAATACGACAATTCGGACCTGTACTCGCCCGCCTCCACGCCCTCCACGCTCCGGCCGCTCAGCTCCGTGGAACCCGCCACGGCGCCCTCGGTGCCCGAGGCGCACAGCCTGTACGTCACCCTCATCCTCTCCGACTCCACCATGAACCTGTTCAAGGACTGCAACTTCGACAGCTGCTGCGTGTGCGTGTGCAACATGGACATCAAAGGCGCCGACGCGGCGGTGTACATCAGCGACGCCGGCCTGGACGCGCAGTTCTCCAGCGCCGACCCGTGCACCTGCGGCTTCAGCGCCGTCGTCAACCGCCGCTACGCCAACGGCGCCGGGCTCTTCCTGGAGGACGAGCTGGACATCGTGGGCAGAGGCTCGGACGCCGGCCGCGAGGCGGAGAAGCACCTGGAGGCGCTGCGCCGCGCCACTTCGTTGCAGCTCCCGGACGAAGTGCTCTTCCTGTTCCAGGAACAGTGTTCCAATCCTTTCCCCCCGATCTGCTGCCCCGAGCCCGGCGGGAGCCTGGTCCCACGGCCACCACGGCGCCTGGAGGAGCGCGACTACTGCAGCGACTGCTACCTGGCCCTGGAGCACGGACGGCAGTTCATGGACAACATGTCCGGAGGGAAAGTAGACGAGACGCTGATCAAGAGCTCGTGTCTGCATCCCTGGGCCAAACGGAACGGTGAGGGCTTTTAGTTTCCTCTGCGGGGGCTCAGCGGGGTAGCACTATCACCTCATAGCTAGAAGGTCCTGGGTTCGGTGTGGAGTTTGCATTTTCTTAACGTGACCGTGTGGGTTTACTCCGGGAGCTCCGGTTTCCTCCAAACGTCCACGAGTGTGTTCGAATGTAACCAGACATGAACTTCTGGATATGTCAGTCATGTACATTTAGTTTACTTTTGATTTTTTTCATTCTTTCAGCTGTCGACGTGAGCATGCTGTTCTCTCAGGACGTGCTAAGGATGCTTCACACTCTCCAACCCGTGCTGCAGGACGCCATCCAAAAGAAGAGATCCGTGCGCCCTTGGGGCCCCCTCCAGGGCCCCCTTACCTGGCAGCAGTTCCATAAGATGGCAGGCCGGGGATCCTACGGTACGCCATTTTCATTTAGAACACAGCGCGGTGAAACATACACACTAGCGGACACTAGGGGGCGGTGAGCAGCCAAAGCCACGGTGCCCGGGGACCAGTTAGAGTTTAGGTGCCTTGCTCAAGTGCACTTAAGTCGTGGTCTTCTGATCACAAGCCCAGTTCTCTAACCACCAGGAGGTCGCCGGTTCCATTCCCCAAGCCGACAGGTCACGACCGAAGTGCCCTCGAGCAAGGCACCTAATCTCTAACTGCCGTGGCTTGGGCTGCACGGATCCGGTGGTTTATCTCATCCGCGTCGTCATTTCTCTCAGGCACCGACGAGTCTCCTGAGCCGTTACCCATCCCGACGTTCCTGGTGGGTTACGAGTACGACTTCGTGGTGCTCTCGCCCTTCGCCCTGCCGTACTGGGAGAAGCTTCTTCTGGACCCCTTCGGTTCTCAGAGGGACGTCGCCTACGTCGTGGTGTGTCCCGACAACGAGTCTCTGCTCAGCGGGGCCAAAATCTTCTTCAGGGATCTGACCGCGGTCTACGAGGTACACGCGACCCCTCTCGGGCGCCTCCGCTCGCCGCCGTCCACGTGGAATTAACCTCTCGGTGTCTTTCAGGCGTGTCGACTCGGTCAGCACAGACCCATCTGTAAGGACCACGCCGACGGCATCGTGACGGTCAGAAGCGCCGGGCCGAAGCCCCCGGCGGAGCAGCCGCTCAGCGATTGGTTCTTCAAGACGTGCAACAACGTCGCCAACGAGTCGCTCGCCAAGCTGAGACTCTACGCTCAAGTGTGCCGGCACGACCTGGGTACGTTCCTCCTCCTCCTCCTCCTCCTCCTCCTCCTCCATGTACTGACGGAGCACTGGGACAGGTCGACCGGGGGTGTGCTGTGTGACCAGAGCGGCCTATGAAGTCTCATACATTTGTGGTATCATGACATCCACTAGAATTATTAGATTCTCTTTATTAATTTCGATAGAACAACGAAATGAACGCATTTCAACCTAAATGGTTTTATTCAAAGTCTTTTTCCAGCAAAAAAAAGTGCACTGAAGTTAATATCTTGTTTATTTTTCAAGTAATAAAAATGAAAGTGTACTGTTGTTTAAAACAAAAATACATCGATTACACATTAAACATCAAAAGTCATTCACTGTTACTGATCGTTTCTATGTCGTACCGGGCGTGGGGGCGGAGAAGAGAGGCTTGGCGGCGCCACTGTTGGACTGGAGGGGGGGTGCGTGTTGGTCTGGGTAGATTCTCGCAGCTGGATGACATAACTGACCGTGAACACGAGTGTGTGTAGTGAAAATCACTCGTGAGAAGTGAATGTTCTGTTCTCACAAAGCTCCTCTTCCTCTCCCCTCAGCTCCGTACCTGGCGGCCCTCTCTCTCGACGGCTCCTTGCTTTCTCAGCGGAACCCTGCCTCATCCTCGACGTCATCCTCACGCTCGGCCAGCTCCGGCGGCGCCTCCACGGGCCCTCAGAGCACCCCTCCTTCTACCAACGGCTCCACTGCCACCCCGGCACCCTCCTCTGCTTCCACCAACTCCCAGCCCATGGGAGGCCTAGCGCCTAATAAGCCTGCGCCGGTCCCTCCGTTCGGAGCTCAGGGCATCCAGCACCCCGGAGCCCCGAGCACGGGAACCCCGGGGGAGAACTCGTCGACAAGCAACCAGCCTCAAGCTCAACCCGAACCCCCCGAGAGGTACACGAGCTTCAAACGAGCACTCCAGGGCTTTGCAGGAGAATAAATCCGTAGCAGCCGCGGCCTGGTGGTCAGAGAACCGGGCTTGTGATCGGAAGGTCACCGGTTCGATTCCCAGAGCCGAAAGGTCACGACTGAAGTGCCCTTGAGCAAGGCACCTAACCTCTTAACTGCTCACTTCCCCTAGTGTTCAGAAGTGTGTACAGTGATGATAATAGTTCTAAATCCTAAAAGACTGAGAGGGTCAATAAAATACATTTTTAGTTTTTTTTTCTGTCTGACTCGTCACTTTCTCCTCACAGCACCATGGAGAGAGAAAAAGTGGGCGTCCCAACGGACGGCGACTCTCACGCCATCAGCTACCCTCCCGCCATAGTGATCTACATCGTGGATCCCTTCAGCTACGAAGAGAAGAGCAGAGGTTCCAGCTCCAACATCTGGAGCCTGGGACTTCTCTGCTGTTACATGGAGATGCTGCAGTCGCTCCCTCCACACATCAGGAATTCCGTCTTCGTGCAGGTCAGCCGGACGTCCGTCCCCTCTGTCCTCTTGTTCCGTGATTCCCCCCGTGACCCCGTGACCTGACCGTGTTTTGCTTGTGCAGGTCGTCCCCTGCCAGTTCCTGCTGCAGCCTGTACAGAACGATGAGAGGCACATGTACGCCCAGCACCTCAAGTCTCTGGCGTTCTCCGTGTACACGCAGTGCCGGCGGCCCCTCCCAAACTCCACTAATGTCAAAACGCTAACGGGCTTCGGCCCCGGACTCGCCATAGACACTGCATTACAAAGCCCAGAGGTACAAACTTTACATTTTCAGCATTTCACCTTTATCCAAAGCGACTTACATTAGTTACAGTAAAAAGCCTGAGCAATAAGGGTTAAGGACCTTTCTCAAGGGCCCAACCGCAGCAACCTGGCAACGGTGAGGTTTGAACTAATGTCCTTCAGATTACTAGTCCCGTACCCTAACCACTAGGCCAGGAACTTCTACCCTGACGGTATTGTGATTTTAATTTAGATGCTCGTGCCTCATCTAAGGAGAGTTCACACACAACCTCAAGTAGGTTTTCTGCCTAAAGCAGACCAGTCGACATGCACATTGATCCTAAACATTTATCCATAATAAATGGACCCGAGACAATGACTCCATATTAAAAAAAAAACCTAAATAAATCAAATTTACATAAAACAAGTACCTGTCTTGCCATGAGAGTGACCACTGTGTAAACATGACGTTAAACAAAATAAATAAATAAATAACTGCTCATATAGACGCTCACGTGGCTTTATTAGAGATATTATTAATTATTTTGTAATTATTTCTTAGAGATTGCATGATTTTCCATCGGTCTTTTTGATATTCTGTGTTATGAACTGATCGAGATTTATAGGCACAATCAAAAGTGATTAGAAAATACATAGATGCGCGTTTTCATCGGCCGGCGAGGGTGATTCAGAATTATGGATCCTCATTATTTATGTATTAATTTTTACTTTTTCTTCACACCACCCAGAGGTCTGACTGTGTGCGGCTCTACACGCCGCCGTTCATCCTGGCGCCGGTGAAGGACAAGCAGGCGGAGCTCGGCGAGACATTCGGCGAGGCGGCGCAAAAGCACAACATCCTGTTCGTGGCCTACTGCCTCTCGCACGACCAGCGGTGGCTCCTGGCCTCCTGCACTGACCAGTACGGAGAACTGCTGGAGACCTCCATCATCAACATCGACGTGCCCAACCGGTCAGTACACCTACAACACAAACTTCTCTCAACCGCGGCGAGTCGCCAACCTCTCCACCCCTCTCCACCCCACAGGGCCCGGAGGAAAAAAGGCTCCGCCCGCCGCCTCGGCCTCCAGAAGCTCTGGGACTGGTGCGTCAGCCTGGTGCAGGTCACGTCGCTGCCGTGGAGAGTCGTGATCGGACGCCTCGGCAGGATGGGTCACGGCGAGTTGCAAGGTAGGTCCACGCCGCGCCCCCGCCGTACCCCCGGACGCCGCCGCCGGCGCTAATCCGTCCGCTCTGTACCGTCAGACTGGAGCATCCTGCTCAGCAGGAGGAACCTGCAGTCCCTGAGCCGGCGCCTCAAGGAGATGTGCATGATGTGCGGAATCTCGGCAGCGGACAGCCCCAGCATCCTCAGCACCTGTCTGGTCGCCATGGAACCTCAGGCAACCTTCGTCATCATGCCAGGTGGGGATTCGGTCCGGGACAAATGTAGTTGGGTCACTTCTGTCTCTCATTAACCACACAAGTGATCAGAAGCTGCTCGCTGAACTCTCCAGTCCAGAAATAAACCGCTCCGCTTGTTTAAGTATCGCGAGTCACACCCACTCCGGGGTGAAGTTTGCATGTTCTCCACGGGTCCGTGTGGGTTTACTACGGGCGCTCCGGTTTCCTCCAACAGTCCAAAAACACGCAGCCGGGTTAACCCGAGCAACAAAAATCACCCACGTTTAATATAAACTTGTCAAAAGATGAACGTTGTGTAATGAATAAGCGTACGTCTGTCATGAATGTAACCAAGAGTGTCGAACATGACGTGAAATCCTACTAAATAAATAAAATCAGTCCATCATAACCTCAGAGGAGATTTTAGTGCCATTCTTCGGCTCGGATCGACAGTTTTTAAGCTTTTAAGAAGACGGAGCGGTGTCGGATTGGACACACGGTGTGAATGCTGACGGTTACCCATCATGACGTACCGAGTTCCCTAGACACCAGAGAGACAGACGGAGATCCGTCATAGCTGGAACGAAAGAAATTTTCATCGTATGAAGAGCAGAATCAATTTTTGCGTCTTTGCAGTAACTAAATTAAGCTCATCTGAGAGAGAGCTCTGATTAATCTGGTTAAGCTCTTGTAGTTTGATGTTTTCAGGCTGGAAGGCGACTAGACACTTTTATTATATAATGTATTTTTTAACAAAGAAAAGTCAGTATCCATTACTATTTAATCCATTAAAATATTAGCTCTGATTTCTTGATAAATGGTAAATGATAAATCATTTAATTCTATGATAATTATTTGTTTGGCTAGACTCGGTATCGACCGGCTCGGTGTTCGGCCGCAGCACCGCCCTGAACATGCAGACGTCTCAGCTGAACACCCCTCAGGACACCTCCTGCACTCACATCCTGGTGTTCCCCACCTCGGCCACCGTCCAGGTCGTCGACCTGCCCTTCAACCACAGTCACGGTCAGTCTCCCCCTCACGTGCTGCTCTGGCGCTTTTAGAGCAGGAAGTGAACGTTCCGTTTCCTCCTCAGACGCTTCGGACGCCATGGGAGGGATGGACGGGATTCTGGATCTGCTCGTCTCTGAGAACGACGTGGACCCGGACCTCATCAACATACTACCTAACTCTCCCACCACCTCCCCGGTGCACTCGCCAGGCTCACACTACCACCACGGAGGAGACGGCGGCAAGGTGGGTGGAGAAAACAGAACGTCAGCTCGAAAACTCGTCAAGCTTTAGCAGAATTAATAAGCAGCCAGGGGTTTTAGCTCCATCTCCATTGGAGCCAGTTACAGATTACACAGTTGTTGTTGTTTTTTCTTTAGTGCACCACTAGATGGCACTGTAGATCAGTGTAGGGTAAATAAGACATGCATACATTTACATTTTCAGCATGTGTGTGTGTGTATGTATGTATATATATATATATATATATATATAGTTGTGGAAAAAGACCACTTCAAAATTATCAGTCCATTTTGTTTTTGACCAAAATGAACCATGTTGTTTTATTCTATTCAAACTCCTATTATAATTTATAGAAAAAAAAACAACGCAGCTTATTTTTTCACACCAAACGATCAATACATATAAAACACTATTACAAAAGCAGCATGTATGCATTTGCTATTGGTCAAACTACAATTTCATTATTTTTTACACAAAAATGTATATAATTTTTTTATCCACATTTTTTCTTACCTCTCCTCTGAAGGGTTAGAAGGGCCTGGCCGGTATATACATGTACCACTCGTATATTCATGTTCATGCACCCTGAGCTGGTCTCTGCTGTAGAAACTAGAGAAACCATGAAGTGTCGAAGCCACATCGTTGACTCCTCTGTGCACGTCTTTCAGGGCCAGAGCGCCGACCGCATGGAGTCTCACGACGAAACTCCAAACATCCTGCAGCAGCCGATGGCGTTGGGTTACTTCGTGTCTACGGCCAAGGCAGGTCCCCTGCCCGACTGGTTCTGGTCCTCCTGCCCTCAGGCCAAGAACCAGTGTCCTCTATTTCTCAAGGTAGAACATTATTATTATGCATCATTTATCATCCCTGTGTTTTAACAGTTCTTAGAAATAATAACTGTTAGACTGTGGGAATTAAGTAGGATGTTAGATTCATCTGTGTGTGTGTGTGTGTGTGTGTGTGTGTGTGTGTGTGTGTGTGTGTGTGTGTGTGTGTGTGTGTGTGTGTAGGGAGGGATAGAGGAAGCGCTCCAGAGGTCCTGGTCATCATTCCGTGTTTGGCCCCCCACTTCATTCAATTAGTCCTGGCGGTGTGGTGGCCCCTCCCCTACTGATGACAGAGAGAGTGAGATAGAGAGAGAGACCGAGAGAGAGAGACACAGAGAGAGAGAGAGAGAGAGAGAGAGACCCTCCTTAAGTTGCGTCGCGCCACAAGCTGTCTGCGAGCTTTGAGCTGCCTGGCGCCATCCTAAAAGAATGCCTTCACTGTAAAAAAAAATGAGAGAGAAAAGAGAGAGAGAGAGAGAGAGAGAGAGAGAGGGCTGGGACAGTCTAAGTTTAGAGAAAGGGGAGGGAACGAGAGAAAGAGGGAGGGAGGCAGTATAGAGGTTAGAAGGTTTTAGCGCTGCGCGTAAACAGAGATTTGGATCAGTGCGTTAAAAGTTTCGCTGGAGTCCGAGCGCAAACTCTGCACCGCGACCCGACCTGTTGAGTCCGTGTTCAACCTGCTAGAGACCTCGCTGGATCCTGATCCACACTATCCTGGACTTTACTCTTTTTTTCTTTTACAAACTGCGATCAGAGGGCGATACGTTCAGTCTGTGCCTGCTGCCCGAGTTGCGACTTTTATTTATTGCGCCGGTTTTAGAGGCTGGGACATTTATTTTACTTAACCAATGAGACAGAAGACTTCGGACGGACTTGAGAGTAAAGTGATTTTTTTATTCAGTTGCAGGTGATCAGAAGCGAGTCTGTGGAAGAAAGGAAGCGTCTGGATTAATCAAGGACGTCGGGACTTCGTCGTTATTATCGTTGCGATTTTTTTTTCTCTTTTATTTTTATCCTACGATTTATATGAAACTCTGCTAAAGAAAAACTAAACCAAGCCACGATGGAAGTGAGCGCGGAGCAGCCCCGCTGGATGAGCCACCACCATCACCATCCACACCCGGTGCTAAACGGGCAGCACGCGGAGCCGCACCATCCGGGCCTCGGCCACTCGTACATGGAGCCGCAGTACCCGCTCGAGGACATGGACGTGCTCTTCAACATCGACGGGCAGAGCGGTCACCCGTACTACGGAAACCGGGCCGTGCAGAGATACCCGCCACCACACGGTAAGCATCGCTCCGTTTCGAGCACCCACGCAGGAAGAGATGGCGTTAAATACACCCACAGCACGACAGCGTGAAGCTTCACACCGCTGAAGTTTTGCAATCCATAACGCGTCCTGCTGCGCCAGCTTTGACCTCAGGTCAATCACAATTATATATTTGCTCAACAATGCACATCTTTAAATTTAGAAATCGTCTCCCAGGTACCTGCGTGTAAAATTACTATTGCATGTCATATTTTACAGCACATTTAAGTCGTCACTTATTTTAGGTATTTATTAAACCTACAAGAAAAGAATAAAACTGGAAAAGAAGCATGGCGGGGATGAAATGGAGGAATTTCTTTAAATTCAGTTCCCCGTGTGTATTAAACATGTTCGGCCTCTTCACGGGTCGAAGCGGCGGAAATGAAACAAGCAGCAAGAATCGAGTTGCTTAAAATTCTTCAAAACTATTTGTCACACACAAAAAAAAATGCAACTAATTCTGCTAAGAGCAAGAAGGCGGATGCCGAGTCTTTCTCAGGACTGGAGTTTTACTGGTTTCACATCTTTCTAGTGTTCGTCGCAGGTTGACTTTAGGCTGTGAAACCTTTATTTTTTTTTGCCCAGAGGCCCATTTCGGCGGCTTTGTATTACGGATTTAGAGTTTGGAGTGAAATAAGCACAGAATAAATAAATCACTCGAGTCTGGTTTCAATCCAGCAAATCCTGACGAGTTTTTTTTAATATATCTCGGCTGCGTCTTGGTTCATTTGATGGCGTTTCTTTAAAAGGATTACTTTTGCTGTTAAACGTTTTCCATCCAGGTGACCGATGTGAAATATTTTAATGAAATAAAACGCATTAAATTACAACCATTGTGCCGGTGCGACGTTTTTAATCGTAAAAATGCAAACCTATGAAATCGATTTATCTGGGTTTAGTTGTCGGGATTGATTTTAACTCGACTATGATGCGTCGTTAAACGCAGCAGAGGCGTTGTGTGTGAGCCGACCTTTGGCTCTACGAATGACAGATCAAACGGCGCACTTTAGCGGTGGAAAGAAATTGCGGAGGAGCCGTTTTGGGGTTTAATTTACTGCCGAGACTTCCTGAGCGTCCCTGAAGAAGAAGAAGAAAAAAATCATGACCTTGTTTTTTCCCCCCTCCGAGACTCTCAGACATCTCGGTACATTTAGATTTAGATTTGGCCATCTATTGCTTTCGAGCAGGTCCTCAGGGAGGGGTGCTGGGTATCGACGACCCGAGTTAGCGACACGCAGGGGGTGTTAATAGGTCCGAACACAGACCAAGTTATTCCAGGCGTGTTAAATAAGCGAGAGTGGGTTACATGACGAGATCTTTCAATTTTAAGAGTAAATTTAAAAGCAGACGCTTTAAAATAATAAGAATAAAAAAGGTGAATGTCTACGAATTAATTCTAATCTTGGATTAACGATTCATTCTGAACTGATGCTGAATTGTTTGGTTAGTGTACCTGGTCTTTAATTCACCAAGAGTTTATAAAAAAAATAAATACAACAGTGTAATTTCTACACCTTGAAAATTTCAATAGTTTTATTCAATTCACTTAAAGTAACAAATTCATTTAGCAATTAGAAAACATCACAAATATTATTATAAGGTCTTTCTTTAGCAGTCGGAGCTCTCCTGGTGTGTTGTGCTTCATGCTTTGCACAGTCGAAACTAAGACGTGTGCCTTTGTGCTAACAGGCCTCTGTATGGTTCCACTTTTCAGGAAGTCAGGTCTGTCGCCCGCTGCTGCACAGCTCTCTGCCCTGGCTAGACAGCAGTAAAGGCATCGGGCCTCACCATGGGGCCTCCCCGTGGAACCTGGGTCCGTTTTCCAAAGCGCCTCTGCACCACAGCTCTCCGGGGCCCTTGTCCGTCTACCCTCACCCACCCTCGTCTTCGTCCTCGACCTCTTCTTCCTCGTCCTCGCTGTCAGCCGGCCACGCCAGCCCGCACCTCTTCCCGTTCCCCCCGACCCCACCGAAAGATGTGTCCCCCGATCTAGGCATGTCCACACAGTCCTCTGGTTCTTCGCTGCGGCCCGAAGACAAAGACTGCATCAAGTACCAGCTACCCGAGAGCATGAAGCTGGACGCCACTCATGGCCGTGGCATGGCCTCCATCGGAGCGGGCACAGTGGCATCGTCGTCCTCCGCGGCGCATCACCCCATCGCCACGTACCCCCCCTATGAGTACGGGCCGGGGCTCTTCCCACCCAGCAGCCTGCTAGGTGGGTCCTCCTCTAGTTATGGTTCCAAAACAAGACCAAAAACAAGGTCCTGTTCAGGTAGGCGTGCGCTTTATTACCCCTTTGATACATTTTAACCTAACCACAACCTAGGCAAATCATTTCAGCAGGGCCTTTCTATTTGTTCCAGGAATTTCTAGCTGTGCAAAAACTCATTTTACTAATTTGTTTTTCACAAACAGCCTCCAGGGTCCAGGGCTGCTCTCAGGCAGTTGAACCGGGCCTGGAGATTACTTCCAGCCCGGCCTCTTAGCGGATCCCCAGGGCTGAATTGACTTTTACAGTTCAGAATAGTGTTTATTTGTGTCCCGCTCGGCTAAACGAGAAGTGCTGGTGTGAATGTAACACTGGGGATTTTGCTTTTCTGGTTCCTCTAAACGGAGCAGAAGCCACAGCCTGGCTTACAATAAGCCTCGACTGCTTGGTTATTTAAACCACAAAGTGTGTTATTTGGGATTATCTCTGTCCACCAAAACACAGCCAAGTCATGCATGCTGCCTAAATAGATGCTCGTATGAACGATCATTAAGAAATCATTTGATAATAATCGAGATGCTCTTAGTGAACGCGTTTTCAACACGCCGTTCCCCTTTTACTAGGAGCGACGACAGCCTAATAATCCAAATAACACCTCACTATAATTTAACACGTATTATCCTGCTGTTTTAATTAGTGCGACTGCGCAAGTTCGACTATATTGCGTTTATTGGAGCATCTTATATTGGCGCCTGCTTAGAGCGCGTAAATAAATCTATCATTAGACATAATTGAACACTGTGCAATCTGTTTCGGTGACTCCGGCTTTTACAGTGTTTGCATTTTTTTTTTGCACCTCTTGTCCCGGTCTCGTCACTGTTTTATGTGTTTAAGCTAATCCACTTACGTTCAGCCTGCTGCGCTGTTTATTTTAGCGCTGAAACTGATGGAAGGGCCGGATGCTGCCGCATGAATCTCTATCCAAACACCGAGGGAAATTAGTTCTGAAAAAGAAAGGTCATCCAGCCGTCAGCAGTCACACCGGTTTCACTGCTAACACGAAGCTGCTAAAAACAAAGTCAACTTCTTTTTTTTTGTTTTGCCATCATTTCTTCCCTCTTTGCTTCTCTGGGTCCGAGTCAGATTAAGCCCAGTGTTTCATATCTGAGGGCCTCTTATTTACCCACCACCGCTCACCATCAACAAAGGTTCAGTTGGAACATTAATCCCGGCACACAAGGACCTTCAGGGCACAGCGGGCTGAACAGTTAAATATTACTTAATAAAATATAAAAAAATATATTAAAATATTAACATATTATGTCGGTGCCCTAATGCCCAGTGATCACGACGATAGCAGACGACGGGAAGAAAAAAAAAATAGCACGTCGTTTGACGTACAGTATAATAAACAGCATGGAGTTTGGGATTCGAACATTTCTTGAGATTAACACGGTTAATACACGAACAAATTTCTTTAACAGAGTCGAAGAAACAAATTTTAACGTTTATTTTCCCCCAGTTATTAAAAACTTGATTTTTAAAGCGTGAAGAATATTTTAATTTTAATATTGAACCTCATGCTTTATCAAACACAGCATTTAAACAATGTCCAGATGATTCTGCTTCATAATCCCTGGCATCACTAGGCATCGGTCGAGACTCCTTCAAACGAGCTTCATGTAGAACTGAAACTGATGCTCGGTGTTTTATTATCCATATAAATCTAAAATGAAAGAAAATAAATCAATGTAGAAGTCATAATGTTCTGCGTTTTAATGTCTAATAATCACAGCTGCCGCTGACTCTTGAAAAATCATATAATAAGATGTTTTATTAGTAGTTATGCATTAATGTATCAGTACATTAGCACACATAAAACTTGATGAGGTGAATACATATATATAGGTTACATTAGCTAGATAATAATAATAATAATAATAATAAT
>JAYDZG010000021.1:14647653-14660476 GCA_034509265.1 Microcambeva bendego
AGTTGTTCGTTTTAAGTATGCATTCAAACAATTCATTTGCTTTTAGTCACATTGTGACATTTCCAAGTCCAAGAGAGCAGCATTGGTACTGTATCCAGTGTTACATGAAGGCTCTGAGCAACTCCTGTCGAAATACAAAGAAGCTAATTCAGCAAAGTGTTTTTTAAGAGGAATCGACTCGGCTAAATTGTTAGCAAAATAAAACAATCCAGAGTCCCCGTTACACTACGGGTTTAACAATGAAAGATCAATAGATTTTGTTTAGGATTACTCGCTTATTGATGTTCAATTTAGTGGCTAATCCTGGAATATTGCGCTGGTGGTTTTACACTGGGAGGTCGTGGCGCTGTTCGGGCTTTAGCAGTAAAGAGCAGCAGTTTCAGGCAGCCGGCCGCTGACAGCTGAGCAGACCCGAGAGAGCTCGGCCAATCGACCGTGTGTCACTCAAAGCCCCGGTCCGGCGTTCACGCAGAAACTCGTTAGGCCTTTAATAGGTGGGTTCATGGCCTTGGCTCTGACCCCGAGGGAATATTACCTTTGGCTTCTAGCCGTGCTGTAGGCTCGCAGAATGGACTGATATAGGAGAAGGAGTAATCCGACTCCTATAATTGCCTGTCTGGGCTGAAATTTGTAGTTAGGGGAGAAGGGAGGGCCTACCAGACCACAGGGATAACAAAATCATTATCTGCGCCTAATGCTGCTCTGGCGCGGAGATATGTCTCATAATTTCAGGTTGAAAAGGAGGAAGAAAGTGGTGGTAATGGATAATCTTTTCTCGACAAAGCATCTGGCTCCCTGCAGTTATTTTACAGCCTGTAGCTTTCTCAGTCAGGCTTTATCAAGCAATTGTGAATGTATCTGATTGGGCGACTAATTTATCCTTCAGTTCACTTGACACTGTTGTAGGATAAAAAATGTCCCAGAAATCCTACCCTGACTGCCTTTGGCTGATTATCAAGAGAAGAAAAGGGATTTTTCTTCACCCTTAAGCCATTGACTTAACATCTGGGTTGGTATTCATCGAGCATAAGCGACCTCTGAATGGCCGCCATCTCTCTCTCTCTTCCTCTTTCATTCTCTCTCTCTTTCTCTCTCATGTTACAAGCCCCCGCGCGACCTGGCGTTAAGTGGCTCAGGAAATTGCTCTGACTCCCCCACATCAGTCAGCCCATAATGGCGGCATCGTGTTCCCGGCGAAAAAAAAAATGAATGGCAATAAAAAGGGGAGATGATAGCTGTCGAGGGTGAAGAGGGAAGTGGAGTTTTATTGAGCTTGGCTGCCTCTGGGTGGATGTGACCTGGCACGCTTCAGGCAGAAATCTGCTCTGAGCCGATAGATTAGGACAAAATGGCCGCAAAGCAGAGGCGCGGGAATTTAATGAATCGCCTACAAATTTCCCTCGCAGTAGGGGAGACATCGACTTGACAGTCGCCGCTGCTTATGGGAGGAGATTAGACGGCGGTTTTAATCATGTTTGCTTCATCCTGAAAGTCGACATGCTTTTTAGCAGAAGAAGAGAGGCGCCTCAGTAATGCATCCTGTGGAAAATCGCCGACTTTATAGGCACATTTTTGTTGCCCAGGGTACTAATAATGTAAATGTTGCCTTGGTGTTGTAACAGTGGGCATAAAGAAGTTTTAATAGCACACTACACTTTTATATGTCTACTAAGTTATGGGAGATAAGACTCTAAAGAATCTGTGCTTCAGCAGACTGGGGATAAGGGTAATTTGTTTTAAGGAAGCTGTAAAGTTTAAAAAGGTTGTCAATGTGGACTTAATCTTATGGTGTCCTTAATCAACATTTATCCCACTGAGAGTCACATTAAATGTGTTCATTGGTTCAGGATGCTATTGGACAGTGATATCTTAGTCACACCTTTGCCAAGTCCACCGTAGAGCCCGGCCTCCCTTTTTCTCCTGACAGACAGACAGATAGATAAATAGTTAGGTTCAACTTTATTGTCATTACTTAGTACAGCACACTAAATCCTAGATGTGTTTCCAATGGTTGTTTCTAAATTACACTTTTCATTCATTATCCAACCGTGAATAAGTAGCAGGAGTGACAGATCATGTTTTATTAGCTGTCTCCAGGGGGAGAGGAGGAGAAAACAAGCTTCCAGTAAATTGGAACGATTACAGTCAGAGGAACGATTTGAATCGATGGCAGCGTAACCTGATACTTTCCTGCATCAGCAGACTTTAAAAAAATGTCTCATATTCGCTCGAGTACACAAGCCTTAATTGGCTTATCAATAGGTCACATGAGTGGGGTGGTAACGGGCATCTGTGTCGCTCGTAAGACTAGCCATCGCCATCTCTGCGGCGCGTGTAAACCGTTTGCCCGCTGTTCGGTGACCCAGAAGCGGAGGGTGGTCAGAGGATCCCATTAACCCGGCTTGAACCAGGCTGGGTTTAGTAGATTAGGCAGGTCAGAAAGAGTGGAATTAGCTTCTCCTAAGGAACATCTGACCACAAAGCCTCATCCAATTACAGACTTATGTTCAAGCAAACAAGATGTAAGAGTAAATGGACACCAAGTACTCTCAACCGGAGAGAAACCACCGGCCTCTAGATGATGGACTGGTAATTCAGTATAGTGCCAATTACGGTATTGTATATATATATATTTATATTTCCTCAGCAATTTGAGCTAAATAAGCTCGTCTGTCGCTGACCCTGTCATCGGTTTACCCACTGTTCCTCTCTTGGACCACTTTTGACAAATACCGCTAATCTACCAGACACCAAAGGTCACAAATGTCCCCCAGCAGTGACACCCAAAGATCTTCCCTTTTTCAGGCACAGCCAGTTGTGTCTGTTTGGGCACTCGACCAGGCCGACTTCACTGTCTGTGATCCAGACCCTGCTGGTTTTATTGCAAAGGCAAAGAAATACAAACGTTCCAAGAGCATTTTCAATTCACATAGTTTTTTTTTTTGTGTGACCATTTTCTTTGGCTTTGCTATCACACCAGCGCCTAGAAACCTGGCGTTACTACCGACTGGGCGACACCGCTGATACTAGGATGCCCAAACCAGTGCACTGTAGCTTCTGCTCAGGAAGAGCATCTGGTGTAAAAACGATGTCAAATCAATAATGCGGATCCCAATCTGCTATGGCGACACCTAACGGGAGCAGCCGAAAGGATTTCTATAAATGCTCGTAATGTTTCCCAAATAGGTTGTTATTGTAAGTAAGATTATTCAGTGTGTCGATCGGACTGCTGTACTGCTGTATTATTTATAGATAATAAAACTGTCATATCGATGCAGATTTTTTTCCTTTGATAGACTTGTGGTTGGAATGGTTACTCAGCCAAGAAACTGAATATGTGCCATGTTTAATGAGCACCATCTGGACTGTGCAGGAGTGAAGTGTTGATCACAGATATGCTTCTTTGTTGTCTGTATGAAACATTTGGTCGCTGTGAAGTGGAAAATCGTGAAATGGCTCTGGTGCGCCATGTTTACGCTAGTTTGCTTCATGGCTTGATTGGGGCGTTTATTTGCCTGAGCGTTGTTGGTATATTTTCAGTCGTTTTCATGAACGGCTTTATTAGGGTTGGTCGTGTTGGATACCAGAAGGGATGAATGCGTGTAGAGTTTGAACTGGACACCAAAACCATCAGGTTTGCTCACTCACAATAGCCAGTCTCCCTACTAGCCACCAGATGTTGATAGTAACGAATTACGTTTACTCGTGTTACTGTAATTAAGTAGTTGTTTGTGTGCTTGTACTAAAGGTACAACCTGTAATTGAACTTTCACTTCAATGTTTTGTATTATGAATTGTAATTCACTACATTTTAAATAACATCTGTTACTGACTAAAAAAAACTCCTAAAGTTGGGTTGCATGATTGCAGCTGTGGTTTCCCAAATGTATGAAAACCCCAAAAACAACAACACAGTATAAGCAGATAAAGTTTAGCATTTCAAAAACAATAAACCAGTTAAACCACAATGACCTACAAATCGATGTATATACAATGTGCATAGTCGTAATAATAATAGTAATAATAAATAAATGATTTTTGCATTCAGCTTTTAAAAAACTAGTCCAAAACAATTTCGTTGCCGTCTAGCACATGAATCACTGTATTAATGGGCGTGGCCATGGTGTCTTTTGGACTGGAAAGAATAACCTGTTGGATGTGGTGGGAGACCGTCGGTCTTTTTACATTCCACCTCTTTTAGAAAGCAGTTGTTTTTATTGGTATTTTAAGCTGCCAAGATGATTACAAACCAGAACATATTCTGTTAACCCACCAATGTGTGTTTCCCTCGCAATTTTCCAACAAACTTCATACAATTTGACAGAAAAATGTCCAATCTGGCAACACTAGTTTCATTACTTGACATCATTCTGTTAGATTTTGATTAAACATTACACAGACACCAAACCTTACATTACAAAAGTAATTAAGTAACGTTTACTCTGAATACATTTTAAACGAGTTATTTTTTTACTTTTAAGTAGATTTTTAAACTAGTAAATTTACTAGTACTTAAGTAAAAATTAATAGTGCTTTTACTTGAGTACAATAATTTGTACTCGCTCCACCTCTGCTATCCACAGGCACAAATGGATGGGACCAGTCTGTGATAATGTCCCTGAGATGGTACGAGATAGTACTAGCTAATGTACAGATCAGCTCAAACCTTTGTTGACCCCATAATTTATTTTAATACAGTGTTGATCCAACAAAACAGCTTTTTTAGAGATTCAGTAATTGCCTAAATGAACGGATGATTGATCCGCCAAGGTTGGATTTCGTCGGAAGTCTTGCGTCCTCTGTAATTAGACATGACATTAAAATTCATGAAACTGTCACAGCAAAACAATCAAGTCCTACTTTGCTTTTGTGTAAAATAATTTGCCGCCCGCCAAACAACTGGACGGCTGCTTTTCTATAATTGGACTGGATGTTTTCAGTCACCTGTGACACAGCTTGTGTGGGGGCCTAATTTGTCCTCTCTCATCTCGGAACAGCTTGAGCGTGGTTGTTATCTTCGACGTCCCCCCCCCCCTCGTATCCTCCCGCCGCGTTCCTTCAAATCCGGCTGACAGGCAGACCGGAGCAACCTCTGTGATCTGCTTTGATGTCTGCTCCTCGGAGAGATGCGAAATGGAGAAGGGAAAAAAAGCGCCTCGCTCCAGAGCGCCCCTGATAAGGACCTAATCAGCTGCCGCGGTGCCTTCCATTTAGTGTGGCCTGCGAAAAAAAAAATCGTCTGTCACCGAGCTGGCGTTCCGTTCGTGTCAGACTCCATATTCTCCTGTCGAAGCGCTAATTTCTCGCCAGGCGTAGAATTTATCTTCCCGCCGAAGCCGTCCTGACAGGTTTGTTATCGGTTGGCCTGCTCGCTGAACCCTGGGGAGATGAGGCGTAGCTATTAGCCGACGGGAATCGGAGTGCGTAAATGTCAAGTAAGCTGTCATTGCTATGAGGGAAGCCAAGAGACTGTGTTAAAGCCTGACATATTCAGTGAGGTAAACACCATGCTGAATCTCACCTGTCACAAGCCATTTGCGATATTCCATTCGGGGCGTTAGAAGAAGCGGTAGAAGATGGAGATAATGGCTTGTTATGGGCTCTTCTTCGTGTGGGAGGTGTTTGGATGTGTACCTTACTGCTGTGCCTATGAAAACCGAACGTCTTCAGTAAAATAAATGACTTGTAAGCCAAGACTGCACTGCTATACACAGCAATGTAAATTAATCAGGCGTCACATAATGGCCACCCCTAATGTTGTGTTTGTCCCCATTAGGCTGCCAAAACGCCCCATGAGTGAGCCTTTGCTACCCATTAAGCTGTTTATGGTTTACCACTGTTCTTTCCTTGGACCACTTTTTAAAAAAAATATTGACCACTGCAGACCGGGAACACCCCACAAGAGCTGCAATTTTGGCCATTTAGTTCTTGGAAAACTCCTTATGCTCGGCTACTTTTCCTGCTTCTAACTCAGACTAATTTTTATCAGACTCACTTTTATTGTCGTTCAACTATCTACATGATAAAACAAAATGCAGCTACTCAGGTCTCAGTGTGTGTAATATAACAGGTATAAACTAAAGTATAAAATAGAATAACTAAGAAACTGATATAGAATAAACTAACATCAAAGTACTTAAACATTTGCAATACAAGTACTGCTCAATAAATGATTAAGGTGCATGATTTCAAAAGTTTAGCAGCCACTGACATTCTAATATCAACTTTGAGGGTAAAATGCACAATGCTTCATATATCCCACCCACTAACAGGTCATGTGATGAAGAGATGATCTGTGTTATTCATGTCACCCGTCGGTGTTCATAATGTTATGCCTGGTCGGTGGATATACGAAATCTGCATCGAGTATGATGCAATCATGGCAACATGGATAACAGTCGAAACAAGCGTCGAACAAGCTTTTAATCTTCAGTTTTGTATCATTGTGGAGAACATTCGTCTTAACATAACAAAGAAATGTTGGTGAGTAAGTTTGGTGAGGAGAAACTGGAGTGGAATGACCTGCACTGAGCCCTGACCTGGTCCCCTTGAGCACCCTTGAGATAAATCAGATCGTTTAATGCAAATCAGACCTTTCATGTCTAGCATCATCGACATCATGAACTCCCAACATCTTTTAGAATCCAGTCCACAAAAAACACTAAATGAAGTGAAGAAACACACACACACACACACACACACACACACACACACACACTGTTGTCATCATGTTTTCTTTTTTTCTTCATCCGAAGTCCCGGGCGGTTTGAGCTGAACTCATCATTTGCTCTCTTGGTGAGTTCATAAACCCTTTATTTCCAGCCCATTGAGTAGAAGCAGCCCATGCCATCTGCCTCTGCGCTGATGAAGAATGCCTCTGGGCTTCTCGGCCTGGTCTCCGCAGGACTCTTGGCCTCTGTGGGGAGAAACACAGGGATTGGGGTTAATTGCTTTTTAAGGAGCAGAATCATCAAAGATAATCCGAGTAAGGTCTTGTCTGAATGGCTGACCATCACGGACGTCATGGGCATCAATCATAAACACAGGCTTCAGTGTATTTTATTTCATTTTTCAGTTCCTGCGTTACACACCCCACCCCACACCATCCCACACAGCCCCAAAGTTTAAATATATATAATCACTAATATCACTATTCCATTGTTATTGTCCTGGAATTGGCTTCATTGATTGCGATCTTGTAGGTACTGAGGTTTCATCTGGTTGCCCTTCGACTACTTCTGACCCACCCTGGTACATGAAATAAAATACCTTTATTTGTCATATATACAGGTGTACAGTACAATGAATTTAGTTTTCACATGTCCCAGCTTGAATTGAAGGTGGGGTCAGAGCGCAGGGTCAGCCGTGTACCCTGGATTTGAGAGGGTTAAGCGTCTTGCTCAAGCGCCCAACAGTAACTGCAGGGCAGAGCTGGGATCCGAACTCATAGCCCAAAGGTCTAATCGCTGAGCTACGCCGTACCACAGTACATGTTGAGGAACTGGTTTAGGGTAGCTGGAAAAGGCTTAATGTTAAATTAAAGCTTTAAGTGGGTTTGAAGGATTTCGAATATTTTAAGTAGACATTGACAAAAATAAAACTTGAATCTGTATGATGGGCTGTATGTATTCATTTCAACTAAGGACAGCTAATCACGCCCCCTGAGAGCTTTTTATCTGTCATTCAACACACAGCGAATGAATGAATGAATGAATCATGATGCAGAAAACCGAATGCAGTCCTGTCTTCCCCCCAAAGAACAAAATAAAAAGAAAAACAACAAACGCTAACTACTTTCTGAAAGCCCACTTCCCCATCCTGAGTTATTCTTTTGGGAAGAGAGCCATCAGCGAGGCTCCATATGTGGGCCCAGAATTTCGCGCTACGGCGTGGCGGAGCGCTGAGCGTCTTTCTCGTTCTCAACACAACATGTCTGAATGCAGCTATAGAGCTGACAGATGGTAAGCATCCCAAGGACGTTGGCAGAGCCAAGCCTCCCACGGAGCTATCACAGAACACAATTTGTTTCGCCCGCCACTGCGTGCCAAGGTGTCCTCAGCGGTGAGCCGGCGCTCTCCGCTCTCGCTCATGAGCATGCAGGAGCCGAGCGGCGAGAGGTGCAATCTCACCCAGCAAAGAGCCTCTTCGGTGAGAAGCTCCGGGCTAGCAATCAAAGCGAGAGCCAACACACATATTGACAGCATTTCTAATGCATTCCTGATCACGCCGCTTCTTCCTTTTCAACCACGCTGACAAAAAAAAGAGAAAGTATTCTGGACGAGAGAGCTTTTGGCATCCTTATGGGCTCCGACCAATCAAGAAATGAGGCCAATGCCAAGCTTTCTTTTCTACGCTATGTACGTTGCCAGATTGTGAGTGAAAATTACCGCTCCACACATGCTGACAAGAAGAGTTACAGTTCTTTGTTACAGATAGCTGCACCATATTGGCGTCCCGAACTGCTTTTTTCCGCTTGGAGAGGCGGACGACTCGGCGGCCGCGTCCCGATCTGTCTCCATAATGTATGAGCTGCTGGAGAGGCTCATCATTAGGCTCCGGCGGTGTGTCTCGGCCCGGGCTGGAGACGGCTCCTGGACGGAGCTGTAAATTGGATGGGCCGCCCCCGCCGCGCCGAGCCGGCGGAGTCAGTGCCGTGCGAATTAGGGAGCTGCGTGAATCGGTGCGGCTGTCAATTATTGAGCTGGCACGACACGGGCGCGGCGAAGGCAAGCCGCTCCGGCGTGGCTGTCATTACCGGCTCTGGCAGGTTCCCAGCCCTCTGTCATACCCGCGCGGTCGGGGCACCTCCGTCTGCTCGCCGTGCCGGGCACCGGGAAAGGTGTGGGGAAGAAATGGACCTTGAAATTGATATTGGGCGGGAGGGCTCGCCGGATCTTTTATTTCATCCCCCCATGCTCGCTTACCGGCCCAAAATCCACAAGCAGAACGCAGGAATGATTTTCGTTTTTCTGCCTGTTGGAAGATTAGTCTCGTATTACGGTCTGTGCCTTGAAAAAGAGGGGCCGGGTATATAAGCACGTTAATTAAAACGTATATTTGGAAAATTTAGGTTAAAAATGGAAGCCAACGTTTTTGTTTCTTCACAGAAGAGAGACTAGCTAAGTAGCTAACTTTAGCTTAATGGCTATCGACTCTCCATCAGCCTTATGGCCACATGGAG
This sequence comes from Microcambeva bendego, assembly GCA_034509265.1. NCBI lineage: Eukaryota > Metazoa > Chordata > Actinopteri > Siluriformes > Trichomycteridae > Microcambeva > Microcambeva bendego. Next base: position 14,656,835 of record JAYDZG010000021.1, read on the forward strand.
CCCTGCAAAGAGCCAATAAAAATAAATAGAGGTCCTGCTCTAATGTTTTTAGAAAAATGTTGTAGCCACTGCTAACGCTAATACAACCTAATTTAGCTAATGTACGCTTGCTAGGTCATTTAGCAGTTTATAGAAAACCTTAGATTGACTTGACACACTGTTATCTGAGCTCTGTTTGGGTCTGTAAGTAACATTTTCTCTGACGAATGATAGCAGAACTTCTGTGTGTGGACTTATTTATTGTCTCATTACCAGATGTGGAAAGCATCAATACATTTCCGCGTGTTACTGTAATTTTGTGGTTACATTTTATAAAGTATGTTTTGTATTAAGAATTGTAATTCGCTTTTAAAAAACACTTTAAAAATCATGTCTTTGGAACAGTGGTTTTCAACCAGAGACCCTTTGAGAATCCACCACAATGGGCATTGGGAGAGAATTTAGGCCTTTTTATATCCCTTATTATTTGCTTTTTTCATTTATGTTATTTTTTCACTCTACAATGTTTTTTATTTACATTTTTAGTCGCCAAATTATTACAAACCAACCCAAATTTTTTGGTGATGAAAAGAAGGCTGGTCTATAGATTTACAGTTTATGCATTTAACTTCAGTGGTGTACAGGTCTGTACTAAATGACATACCAGAACAATGTTTTCTATTATAAAATTATAAAAAAAAACTGCTTTATAGATTTATATCCACTTGTCTTGTTTGCATTATGCAGGAGAGACACGGTGGCCCCTTCTGTTAAAAAGTTACTAAGTAACGTTTACTCCGAGTACTTTTTAAATGAGTAGTTTTACTTGAGTAGTTTACTTACAGTAAGTAAAAACTCATCAAATTAATAGTAATTTGACTTGAGTACAATATTTTAGTGCTCATCCCTCCTCTTAATTGAAATGCTGGACACACAAACATCAGTACGTTAAACCTGCTGAGACGTCAGGTGATATACGCTGCTGACTAAACCCTTCGGAATAAATCTTTTACCTCTGAAGGGTGTAGGAGGCTGGATGCTTTAGTTTACCGAGCGTGCTCTTCAGCCTGACAGAGAGAAAGACAGAGAACCTTCCCACCCTGTCAGGTCTTGATTTCTCCCCTGTGTTTTCGTGGCCACTGCACCAGAGGCCATTGTCACAGATGACGTATCACCATTTGCATGCTTCCCTTTTTTTTCTCGGGCTATTTGAATGTGCTCGGACTATAATTTGTTCAACGTTGATGATATGACCCTTAGCGAGGCGAGATCACGGGGCGACTGAAGTGATATTTTCTCTTAATGACGGCCATAGATCATTTTTGACGGCGGGGTTTAGAGGCTAGCACATCGCCGCGGCCTCCTCCGGGACTCGGTCTGCCATAAAGCGGTGAGACATGAGGACCCTGCGGAGGGCAGAGCAATTTCACCAGCTTATCCGGAGACCTCGGTGTGCTCGAGGCTGAGCCTCTCACTGTCCTGGTGATTAATACCTCCCAAGCCCCATCATCTTTCTTGGTGCTCTCTCCGGACTAGTGCACTGCATTAGCGCTGGTCTAGATGTCCTCAAGGTGGAACGTTGCAATCATTTTCAGCATATAGGGCTGCTGGCTGGGGAGAGAGCGGGGAAGTGAAATATGGAGAGATCAAGCTATGGTGCTTTAACTCGCTCGGTGGGAAAGGAAGCGCAGGCCACCCGTGTGTTCAGAGGATCGGAGGGATCTAGCATCACAGGCTGAATGTGTGTGTGAGGGTTGACTAAAAATACCTTTCATGGCTTGCATCACCATCTGCTAAATGTGCCGTTTAGGCAGTTTTATCATTCTTTAATATATATATGCTTTCATTCTTTTATATATATATATGCTGTAATTATTGAGACCACCAGCTAGCTAATATTTAGCGCAGCTGGCAGGGAGTGACTCTAGTCTATGAGGAGTCTATGAGTCGATGACCAGCCATAGTCATGGCTATCTGGAGCCATGCTGACTGCATGGGACATGGGGGAGGATCAATGAAGCCAGAACGACAACCCAGGTGGTCCCACATACTCAATTGAGTTCAAGTCTGGGGAATTAGTTCTTAAAAGTCTCTGTCATGCTCTTAAACAACAGAGGGTGCTGGCACTATTCACCTCTCCTGGCTCTCAGCATGGTTTTAATACCAGATACCCTTCCTCCTTATTTATCCAGGCTTGTTACCGATACTACACTGCCCTGTTTTATGAATCCTACTGACCAGACATAAGACGATTCAGTGTCTTTGATTAACTGCATGTTTTTGGACCCCTGCAGATACAGGGAGAACATGCAAACTCCACACAGTAAGGACCCGGCATGCTCTGCTCGACGTTCAAACCCCGGACCTTCTTGATGAAGGTACTGGGCTACGCACTGATGCACTGCGCTGCCAAGGTCTCCATATATCTACGTTTTATAAAAATAATGATGAACTGTGGACTGGTCAGTAGGTGAATGGGGTTTTCAAAATATGAGTTTTGTAGATTTGTGAAAGTTCTACCGACCAATATGACATGAGAAGAAAAGGTTAAGAAAGATTCTTTCTCAGCCAGGCTTAAAGTCTCTAACATCTTTCCACAGCATCCCTGTTGTGGATTCCCAAAACCTCACAATCTGCTGAGAAAGAAAAAAGAATCTTCAGTACCTCTCTGCAGCCTCTCTCTCCTCCATCTGCACTTATGACTGCGATGGGAGCCGCGTGATTATGATGGAAATCTCACAAGCCATTACCATGAAGAGGCCGGGCCTGATGCAGACAGCTTAATGGGCTCATTTGTAATTGGTAGGGGGCAATGACTAAGCTACCATGCTCATTGTCTGATGGAGTATAGAGGCATGCATGCAAATGTGACAAATGAATAGGGATAGAGCCTCTCAGGTTCTCTCTCCCCCTCCCTTCATCTCTCCAAGCCAGCAGAGTGACCTTGAGAGGCTATGCAATAGGTGTTAAGAATCCACATAAAGGCCTGTTAACACTGAGGCCAATGAATGGGAAGGAGCAATTCAGGACATCTAAAGGACCATATTCATTAGCTGTCACATGTATTAGCTCTGAGAGGAAGGCTGACACGGCGAGCAGCGAGAGAAACGCTGTGGTAATGCCGTTGCGTTCATATCGCTGTGGAACCTTGACTTGTGAATCTCATTGGTTCTGGATTTCTGTTCTTAAGTCAAAATGTTCACATGTTAAATCTATTTTTCCAATAAAAAATAATGTAAATTGAATTCATCCGTGCCAGACCTCCCAACCTTCCGCTTAAATACCATTTTAAATATTTAATATTGGCTTTTTTGCTATAAATACAAGCATAGTCCCCCTGTTATGTCTTTAAATTATAAAACATATTAATGTTAAAGAATAATAAGAACATGTGCTGTACCACAAATAAAATACAAAGAGAACACAGCCTGCTGTCCAAATGTTCATCAACAGGGGTGTGTTCTAAACCATATCGAGCAGCCTTGCTGTCCTACTGCATGCATAGTCAGCTACCTGAGTTATCTCGCTCTCTACCTGGGCAGCAGTTTACATCATCCTGTGTGCGCTCAAGAGAAATCCTGGATGTCTTTTTATCTTCCAACTGAGTCACCTTCAAATATAAGCGCTACGTTCAGTGTAGAACGAGTGAGCGTCGGATGTTGC